>JAYXIM010050736.1:0-65433 GCA_037575425.1 Anastrepha fraterculus | reverse complement strand
GGCATCGCTCTCAGGATCATTGCACTTACCAAGCTTCCTTATCGCGGCAAGATAACAACCCCTCAAGGAGGTAAATGGCAACCACTCTAGGAGGAAATGCTTGGTATTGGTTTGATAATCGTTTTTGGATTTCATATTTCCAGAACGGAGACTTTGGAACCAACGCTTTGTTGTTGCATTCAAAACCGTATTGGACACATAAACTGCACAAATTTTTTAAACCACCTGCTCTGAATTTTTACCTATGCCATTTTGTAATACACCACTGGCTTTACCAAAATCCAAACTATGAAAATTCCTTTTTTGAAGTGTAAAGCGAGCTTTGACTCGCCGCATAGTAAACATTGTAAAGCTAGTTTTGTTTATCTCTATCGGCTTAAAATTGTAGGACCCTCAATTTGTGAAACAACATCAAAACACAGGCCACAAAAAGTGGGAGGAGCTTGGCCAAATACCCAGAAAAGGGTGTAAGCGCCAATGGATCCAGAGCCATAATGCAGTGCGTCCTCTAATATGGTCTATTGTGTTCACCCGCATGCCTATAATGGAAGAATTTGAGTACCTCCTCAGTATGGTTACTCCATGGCGCCAATATATTTAGAATCGCACACCAAAGTATATGAGACCTCGTCCATGACAGTCGGTTCTACGTAACCGGAACGACCCGGATTTATATCCGGCCAAGGACTGTCACTTCAGCAGCATTCCCCGTATATGTATGGGGAATGTTTATGCTGCTACTACAACAACAACAGACTTCGCCTTTTAAGAACTGTACTTTTGCAGAAAATGTGTCCTGGACTTTCATCGTCCAGTTCGCAATAACAGTACACAAGTATGCCCTGTATTGTATCCAGTGGGGCTCGTGAGCCATCTCTATTCAGATTTAGGTGCCTCTTTAATGATATTCTGGAGGAAAGGATAAACGGTGGAGCCTGCCTCTCTTCTAGACTCTCCATCCAGTGTTGTGTGGATTTCCTGTCTTCCCAATCTTTGAAAACTTTATGTGGGCTGATCCATGGAATTTTGAAGTAGCGCCTAGTTTCACTAGGTAGTCCGCCTGTTCGTTGCCGTCATAACCCTCATGTTATGTTACCCAGTCTAACAAAACTATGCCCCTTACTACCTGGGTATTGAGGATAGTGAAGCATTTGCGGACAGCGAAGTATTCCTCAACGAGTATAGATGTTATTATGTGAGACTGCTGCCTGGCTGTCTGACAAAATGGAGATATGCCTCGGGAAGGACATTCTCAGGCATATATTCATATTTCTATGCCCATGGATCCCCGCTTGAAAGACTGTAGCATAAGAGCCGATTGATATTTATCTTTTAAAGTTTTGCCCAAAAGCACCCGCACCAGTCCAACCACTCGCCAGTTTTAATCCATCTGTATTCCAGATTTCTGAGTCCGGTTCAATGTATGGGTTCGTTTTAGCCTGGTTGCAATGAAGTGCCGCACGATTTTACCCAATCTTTTCTTTTCATTTTGCCAAACTTAACGCCCGCTTTTGCCCACGTTTTGTGGTACAACAAAAACAGTATTGTCTGCGTTAACAAAAGTTTTGGATTTTTTGCTTTTCAGTACTTTTTTTTAGAATTTGCTTTGAAATAAAAAATAGTTTTTCCAAGAGGACATCACTGATTTATTAAGTAGCTCAAGATGCCTGCGCATTTTGAAAATTTAACATCTTAGATCACCTTTAGTTATTGTTTTATGGGTTGCGCCCACCTACCTTTTAAGCTTCGGTACCAATATGAGGTAGACTCTGTTCCAGGATGCGTTGAAGATAGTCCCAACAAATTTTATAGGTAACCTACAACTTTGAAGCAAGAAGCGCAGCTATACGGGCTAAGTGCAAGGAGCCATCTGTGCACCAAATGTAAGTATCCTTTCGATAAGCGGATTTAGCATCATTAGTTTAATCTAGCAACGACTTTACGCTAGTCTTTGCTGGCAGATTTCCAGCCACCCTAAAACTATTTTCTTTTTACCTTCGCACTTTTCGCCGCTAGCATCAGCCGTTTATCCTTTTAGCAACATTTTTTTTATTATTTTTATTTAAATATTTACTAAATTTAATATTTCTTGCACAAGTAAACTAACGAAATTGACTTTCGAAGGTCATATATTTACAGATATGCTTATGAGTCCGTCAGCCATTTGTATTTGTGCACATCTGTGCACACAGATTCTCAAACAGCAGCCGCGGATTAGCTAAATGCCATTTAAAAATGTCGTATTTGCTTATGAACGCAGCTACACAGAAGAGCGGCATGTTGATATTTGCATAATTTACTGCCGATGCAGGGACTTCCTACACGACGCCTGTGTAAACATAGGGAAGGACATATGAAACATTATTTTACATATGCACACGCATGAGAAGCCATAAAATATTTCAAATTCCCATATTTTGTGTAATGCGGCACACATGCGACGCTAAGCACTAAAACAACAATTAAGTTTGCAATGAAAATATTGACGATGCGAGAGAGGTGACGCCGCTAAAATTGCTTTGGAAACATTGAAAGTGCATAGGTAATTATTTTTGTACTTACTTGCATGCTTACATATACATACATACATACATATGAATGCAAATAAGTCTGAAGATGGGTTACATTCTCTTAATTTGAATTTGCAGTAAAAGTAAAAATATTTGCTTGAAAACTACAAAAAACAAAAAAAAAATATATTGCAATATTTATATGGATGTATGTGTGTGTGTCTAATTTAAAAGTTTTCAATAGTATTGTAATAGTATTAGTACATCCATTTGAGCTTGAAGTAAAAGTTCAACAAAGTCATTATCCGCCAGTGCATTGAATTTAAGATTGAATTACCTAATGGCATTTAGTTATTTAAGCTATTTGCAGCTAATTATTTATATCTCTATTTAGCTATATTTTATGCGTAAATACCAGGTGGTACAAAATTAATCATCCAGTTTTGTTTTCGAATAACTTTTTTACTAAATAAAAAATGATTTTTAATGATGGAAATTTTTAGCTTGACCCTTTTACACGTTCGATTTTTGTCTGTTTGTATACTGCAGCTGTCTGGTTCACAAGTGTCAAATATGAATGACGTACGACGCTATTTGCGAAAAGCACCTTCTCCTCCCATTTGTGTGGTGCGTCGTGATCTTTTCCACAAATAGAAGAACCTACAGTTGTATGCCACCTCCGCACGGTAGATGGTTTTTATTAGGGGATTTTTCATTGCAGAAATACACGCGTAGGTATTGCCATTGCCTGCAGAGGGCCGGTCGCTTTTTGAAAAAACTTCCGATAGGATGATTAATTTTGCGCCACTAACTGTTGATCAAATTGACTAACATGTATTGAACACTGATTTTTTTTCGCTTTTTAGGCATAAATCGGCAACAAAAGTTGTTACATATTTTGGTCAAAAATAACAGTTAAAAATTTACTTTTATTTGGAAACGTTGGAAGACATCAAGGAGGTAAAAGAAAGATGCTTTCAACAGTTGCTGACTCTACTCTCCTATACGCCGCACCAGTATGGGCAGGAGAACGAACTAGACGCTCACAAGAGGTACTGCAAGCTAACAGACTTAGCGCGCCCAGAGTAGCGTGTGCGTACAGAACAGTATCAGATGATGCAATCTGCGTTATTGCGAGTAAAGTTCCCTTTGATATACGAGCAGAGGAACTCACGTGGGCACAAACCGGCGCCTTTAGAAAAGATAGCCGACCGCTCATGTTCGATAACAAAGTGGCAAAATAGATGGGATCAATTTTCCAAATGCCGCTGGACATATAAGCAGATTCCCAAACTACATAGATGAATGAATAAATGGAAAACATGGCGAAACAGATTTCTCTCTAACTCAGATTATCAGCGGACATGGTGGCTTTTTTGCGTACCTTTACCTTTTTAATCTAGCAGATAATTCGACCTGCCCGGTCGATGCCACAGCGAAGATGAGAGTGCAGAAAATGTGACTTTTAACTAGGCTAGATTTTATGAAGAGCACTCCGCGCTAGAATTGTCCTCGGAATCCTCCTCAGAGAAATGGGAAGCAGTAAAAAAGTTTGCAGTAAGGATAGTAATAAAACTCCAAAACTTAGAATGGGAGTCCAATGCGGAAAAAAGGCGAATGCGACCGAGCTAGAACATCCAAAAGAAACGTCATCCAAAGAAGCCATGTTGAAGCAGATCTCCTGTGGGTGTCACTGTAATTGCAAACAGACGACAAGCACGAACGCATAGGGTAAGCCTCAAGACGAACCCAAACAGACGACAAGTCGATACCAAGCAACGATATTGCAACTTTCCTATGCTCCATTGATATCAAAGTAGTAATGGAGGCTATTGATAGCATAGAACCCCCATGCGCAACTTAGAGAGGAACCTGGTGTGTTTAAAAAGCACAAACGCGCACCTTGACGAAATGATTTTAGCAGTTCCAGGGTGAAATAAGCCGAGAAGGGTGAATGTTATAGTATTAGTGGCAGCGTACCCCACATACCACTGATGTGACGGCACCTTTGATGATGTTTCTGACATTCTCGACTTTAACCTCCTCTGAGAAAAAAAACAAGATCGCTGTCTTTATACTTACAACAAAGGAGTCGTAGCTAAGTGATTAAGGTGGTTCAATAACTATGCTGAGCAGTTGATACTTGGCATTCTAATACCCTCGTGCATTGCATTTATTTTAATTTTTTTGTATACCTCGGTGCTCTAGATTTGCTTTGGCTATTTTCGAGTGCAATTTTTATTTTATTAATATTGGAGATGGAAGCTATACGCCAAAGTACCATTCAACAAAGGTTTATTCATCCTGTTAAAAATCCAGTAAATTTTGATTTGTATTCTATAATTCATTGACAGCTTCCAAGTTCCACTTTAGAAAAGTAAGTTAAAGTAGTTGCCAACTTCCCATCTCAACAACAGCAGCATGAAGTTTTCTTTTTTATTAAAAAACCTCAAGATTTGAAAATATTAGTCAGAGTGGAGCACAGTTGTGGAAGTCTCTTTCATAACAGAAATTTTGTCAATTGCTGCTTGGTCATCAGAACACTTAAATAGCCTTTTTATACCCACTTCACACCTACTGCAGATATTGTAAGCAGCTCTAAAGGATATAAAAGTTTTAGGTTTTCCTTTAAGGCTCATCAACCGAAGTTAGATTTCATCAATGTCTCGCCCGCATATACGAAAAATATAGGTTAAGTTAACCAGGTTGCTTGTCTGAGACAAGGCACTCGGTGGCCCTTAAGCCCATTGTGATACCGGATATTTTGCCCCTTTAAGATTCAGTTTGGGCCAGAGCGCTTTGGAGACCCAGTCAGAGACCATTTTCTATTGGTTTCCGCGTTTACGCTCAAGTCAATCGCAGTGTATAGTTCGTTTAGAGGAATACTAATGCCCTCTGCCATTCGCTGAAGGTCCAGCTTAGGACTTTTACTCATACGCTCTTTCATTTCCCTCTACTCCAGAGTGGCCGGGAACCCACCAAAGTGTGATGTTGTGTTGTTGAATAAGCAAGAGTGACCTCCTGCATTCTTTAACAAAATCTCGAATTGATGTGAGCTGAAGTCAGTGCCTTGATCGTTGCTTGACTATCAACAAAAACGGTAAGGTTTGCTGGAGGTAAGTCCATCAGTCTTCTCGTTTTTGCTGCTTTGTCTATAGCGTATATCTCAGCTTAGAAGACGCTAAAGGAGCAATTTAAGAAGAATAGAAACGAAAAATATAGCTTTGAAGAGAAATTACGCTCAATCTTCATATTCTTTGCTATTTATTAGAATCGCAATTAGCGCGTGGACGGTCTATTTCGCTGCATTTTGTGTATTTTACCTACAAATTTTGTGTATTTTATGGACAAATTATTATCGCATACATAATTGGTGTCTTAATATTCAGCTACTGCTGTCTGGCTTAAAATCGTAAGAGCTACTTTCCATGAATTATAAATATACCTGAAGATTTGCAGGTACTTTCTGAATTTTCCTTTTCACTTCTACAATTAATTCTTTAACTCCAGTACCACTGAAGCATTTAGTCAAGCGGATTTTGTGTTATAGTTACATTCTTCTTACATTTTTCACGCGATTTTCGCCCGTTAAAGTGGCCAACAATCAAATTAGTCACGGACGCGAAAGTCATACAACTTAGCGTTTGAATAGACAGTTGCTGGAAAGATTTTATGCGATGAAAGAATTTTAAAACGACAACGCCCATTTTTAAAACAGCCACTATAGTTTTCGCATAAAACCAATAACGGAACAATACAACGGCAGCAGCTGCGTAACTCTGAAGTCGCCTTCGGAAAATGCAATGGCAATGTGCAAATCGATTTGTGGCGAAAGGTAACCTTTCGCAGCAATTTAAGGAGAAGTAATTAAGTAAAGATGAAATGAAATCAAAAGCGAATGCGGAAAAAGTGGGCCGTTACAACGGGTGTTAACGTTTGTCTCACACAATTAAAGGGTTCACTAGATATGCTATGCTATGTATGCTGTGCTATGCTATGCTATGCAGGCATGTTTGATTGTGCGCGTAGAAAAATTTCAGTGGCACAAACGAATTCGCTGTGCAACGGCATGTCCTTGAACGCGAGATTAGAGTGTCGCATTTTGTTGTCCTTTCTCATTTGCAACTTGGCGGGTGAGCCATTTACGCTACTCGCAATGCATTAACTGATTGGCAACATGCAACGAATTTACGATTATTGTTGTAGTTGTATGTATGTAGTTGTTGGTATGTTACGGCCGGTAGTTGGGAATGGCTAAGATGCATTGGGTTTTAGGTTTGTAAACGTAATTAAAATAATCCTTTCACCTATCTGCTATTCACGCTTAATTATGGCGGCCAAGCCACGCCCATTGTAAAACATTGCCATTGCTATTGTGTTGATATGGCATAAAATGTATGTGAATGTTTTTGTTTGAGTATGTACCCGGCTGTGAAAAGACGAAGTACTTAGCAAACATTCTAGTTTATGAACTGGTATTTGAAGGGAGGAGCCAGACTAGTTCGAGAGTGACTACAATTGCACCAGTTGCAAAATTACCAATTAGAGTTGTATGCAAATCAAATATTCTTCTATTGCTGTGAACAAGAATGCTTCTAATGTTAAAGGTGCATGAAATTAGGATAAAAATTTGGAATAGGATTGGAATATAAATTTTGGGGTGCAATGTCGTATAGTGGTGCTTCTGGGTATGCAGTTACAGTGGTATGACTACACTCATTCCCGACTCTTGGGTCCACGTCCGTGAATCTTGGTAACGTGAGGTAGCTATATGTGAGTGCGGTAGTCTTTTTGGGTGCAGCAATAGGTCACGTCGGAAAGAGAAGGAACTTTACTGGGGCCACTTTGACACATTCGAATTAAGGGTAAAGTAAGTAAGTAAAGTAGGTAAGTAAGTGAGTAAGTAAGTAAGTAACTAAGTAAGTAAGTGAGTAAAGTAAGTAAATAAGTAAAGTAATTAAGTAAGTAAGTAAGCAAGTAAGTAAATACGTAAGTAAGTAATGTAAGTAAGTAAAGTAAGTAAATAAATAAGTAAGTAAGTAAAATAAGTAAGTAAATAAGGAAGTAGGTAGGTAAGTAATAAGTAAGTAAGTAAGTAAGCAAGTAAGTAAGTAAGTAAGTAAGTAAGTAAGTAGTAAGTAAGTAAGTAAGTAAGTAAGTAAGTAGAAGTAAGTAAGTAAGTAAGTAAGTAAGTAAGTAAGTAAGTAAGCAAGTAAGTAAGTAAAAGTAAGTAAGTAAGTAAGTAAGTAAGTAAGTAAGTAAGTAAGTAAGTAAGTAAGTAAGTAAGTAAGTAAGTACGTAAGTGAAGTAAGTAAGTAAGTAGATAAGTAACTAAGTAAGTAAAAGAAGTAAATAAGCAAGTAAGTAAGTAAGAAAGTAAGCGAGTAAGTAAGCACGTAATGTAAATAAGTAAATAAGTAAAGTAAGTAAGTAAGTAAATAAGTAGTAAAGTAAGTAAGTAAGTAAGTAAAATAAGTAAGTAAGGAAGGAAGCAAGTAAGTAAGCAGGTGATGTAAGTAAGTAAATAAGTAAGTAAAGTAAGCAAGTAGGTACGTAAGTAATTAAGTAAGTAGGAAAGTAAGTAAGTAAGTAAGTAAGTAAGTAAGTGTAAGTAGGTAAGTAAGTAAGTAAGTAAGCTGGAAGCTCAAGTCGTTAGCTATAATAGAGATATTTTAAATTCACGACCAAATTTGAAAAAGCCAGTCTGGTCAGGTAAATGTGTAAAAAAAATTATATTTAAATCCCTCGCAGTGCCGTTGTGCGCCGGGCTTGGTAACCTGCGCAAAAATCCTCTACAATGTGGACAAAAAGAAAGAATCGTGTAACAGGACTAGCGAAAAAGTCATTGTTGATTGGCGATTATAATAAAACGAAAGAATAAATAGAAAAATTGTTAACCCTCCGTTGGGCACCCGGATATGGTCCGAACTTTTCGACTTTAGACGTGAATTTAATATATTATATTTATATTATAGCTAACGGCTTGAGCTTCCAGGTAGCGCCCTAAAATATAATTTTCTTTCGATTTATGGATATAACCTTTTAAAAGGATTCTCAAACAGGACAAAAAAAGGCCAGACTCGGGTGCCCAATCGATGGGTTTTAAAAGAGATGTCCAATGGAGGGTTAAGAGAATATACTTGGGAGCGACAAATTCAATGGCATATGTTACCGTATGCTAGAAATCGCAGCTCTAGCAGTCTAAAAAATTGATATTGAAAATATTCACAACAAAAGAACACAAATGGCCAAAGATGGTATTTTTTTCAAGAATTTTATAGGTAGTTGGCTCAGAGGATAGGTATAACCAGACCTCGATCGTGCACCGTTCACAAAATATTTGCAGTTTACGCGTTATCTTTATATTAAAAAGGCTTTGGAGAAATTTTCAAATTCAAAATTATCAACGCAAAAGTATCATTATCAGCTCAGAGTGACCTTCGAACCAAGGTGCTTTTAAAGACTCTCGAACACGCATTGATCGGGTAGAATTGCAGACAAGGTTAACTATTAAATGTATACGAAACGCCGTCCCACAATAAAATTATGCGTTAGTTACAAAAAGGCATATGCTGAACGTATCATAAAACCCACTAATTGCAACAGCTGTTTCAAATCAATTTTATGATATTTTATAGTATATTACAATTTTAAATTAAATAAGTTCCTATTAATAAAACAGACAATATGGTTTCATTAAAATATTATGCTCTATGTCCCACGAGGGATGAAGAACCTGAGGAAGAAAATAATTGCTTAAAATGAAAATTCCCTACTCATTCATTGCTTATTTTCCCATTCTCTTTATAATGTACAGTGGCGAGCACAACTGGCTAAATATTTGCAAAATTCATGCATTTTTAATTGTTGAAGAGTCATTTTCAAAAGATTGGATCAAATTGTCAGGTTAAATGTTTCATTTATTAAGAAATATAGTAAAAGGTATTAATTCTTATTTAAATATTATTTATTTCAAAATAAAAAAGATATTAAAAAAATTACAAAAAACAGCCATTTTTGCTTAGCGATAAGTTTTATTACATGAAAAAAAATAAAATAAAAATAAAATAAATAAATAATTGGCGCTTACACTTTTGTTATGTGCTCCTTCTCCTATTTATGGTGTGCGTCGGATGGTGTACCATATTTTGTCCACAGACCTTTAGCCTTAATAACGCTATTAATGCATCTTGGCCTGCGCTCGACCAGTTTTTCAGTAGTTGAATGTCGACGGTCACGCCATTCCTTCTGAATTCTTAAAAATAGTTCGTCAATCTTCTTCGGGGACACTTCGTAGAGTACGAGCCATTTCTCTAGAAAAGCCCACAAATTTTGAAACGCGTTTAAATCATGACTTTGTGCTAGTCATGTTAAAAGCTGGAAGTCCTGATTCCTTATCCACTCTGGAACAATTTTCGCGGAATGTTTCGGGTGCCCATCTTGCTGAAATATAAATTGTTCTATTGGATACTCGTTTAGGTCAACAAAATCCAGCAAATTGATCTGTAAGATATTCAAATAGTTTCTTTTTTCATTACCCCGAATACTCATACCAATGTCCCAATAAGGCAGGCACCCCGTGAAGCCCCACATCCAATAAAGCTACCACCGCCAAGCTTCATCGTTTGTTTTACTTAATGCTTTTGCAGCTTTTCATGCGGTCGGTGCCAGTAATATCGCTTCCCATTCAAAGGAAAACGATTAATGCTGGTCTCATCAGACCATTTCACTCCTTTGAAGTCGTCAGCAGTCCAGTGCTTTTACTTTTTGCGCAAATCAAACTCGCTTTCAGCCAGTAGAATGGGTGTACCTCCAATGACTTCTGCAGGAATTGTGGAGATGAAGAAGAAATTGAGTCGGTACAACACATCCTCTGTGAATGCCCTGTCTGCACTTCAAAGAAACCGTGCCAAATATCTTGGCGATTATTTCTACGAAGACCTGGGAAATTTGCGAAATGTCTCACTGGAGGGACAAGTTACCTTCTCAAAAAGTTCTAAGTGGTTTAAGCAACTTATTTGGGGGATAGAAATCGCGTGCAGGTGCCACAATAGACCTGAGGGTGTCTTGTCTTAGACAAGCAACCTGGCTATTCTAACCTAACCTAGCTTTCACGTTTTTGCCAGATAATGCTGACTTTTATGACTTGATGGCAGCCTCCAAGCCGATCTTTTTCATTACGTCTACAAACTTCTTTTCTTTGCCGACGTTCATTTAATTTAGTTTTTACTTAGACGTCATAATAATTAGCGATAGCACAGCGCTAGCTATAGAAAATACTCAGCGGCCTGTCGCGCTTTAACACGCAGAGCGAGTTGGAAGACTGTCACACATGGACATTCAACCACTCCTATGACACCTATACGGATATAACCAGTGATTGTGATTATCACCCTCCCATTCTCTGCTTCGAAAGGAATTTCTCAGTGGAAACCCCTTCTAAACTGGAAAGGCTTGAAGAAGAACCATCACCCAACACCCGTTCAGATCTAAAATGGATACCTGTGTAGGATCAGTTTTATATTGCGAATAGTTTTTTATCACTGAATCCTTTAAACTATCGGATCACTGTAGTGTTTTTCAAGCGGAAATAAACGCTATTCATGAAGCCTTAAGATGGTTAGACATAAACAGAATATCATTAAAAGATATCTGCAAGCCCAAGCTGCGCTACGGGCTCTGGATGGATTCCAAATAACATTAAGGAGTGTCTTGCATTGTCGCCAATCTTTTAATAAGATGGCTAAGTAGTATCGTATTATCTCATGCTGGATTTCAGGACACAGAGATATACCAAACATAAGTAATTTTATGGGGATCCCTCTCGCAACTTGTAAACTTCCTGTTATGGACGCATCATTTCTGTAAATCAAAGATGGATTAGTGATAATACCTGTGAAATTGCATGGCGCCAAGGCTAAATTTACGACTATGCAAAATATTATAAAATTGAGTAGACTTCAAATTAGGACCTTAGTAGAGGCCCTCAAAGGACATTGTCTCATAGGAAATCACGCAAGGAAATTAGGCGCTTACATGCCTGATTTCTGTCGTAGCTGTAGGAATGAGGAGGAATTGGAAACAATTCAACATCTTTTTCTTCTAGCCAGAAGCAGGAACCGATACGAATATTTAAGATCCTACTTCTTAAGGGGGAAGTACCTTTAGAGGGCCGAAAAAAACCAGTTTTTCGTGATTTATTTTTGGGAAAATGAAAACAGTGCACATGAAATTAATATGATATATATTTAGGGCAATGCTCCAAGAAGAAAAAAGCGTATTTAACATTATTATAAATAAGCAGTTAATTGAGTTATGGCGGTTCACGTAAATCGTGTCGCCGCTGACATCGAATTCGGCGTAAGCGATCCTGACCGCAACTTTCATCTGAAATCATAAAATCAAACATTATTTTACTCAGGAGGGTTTTTTATCCTAGATAGACTACAATCTCTAGCAAATTCGAAGATTAACCATTAAAATGAGGCTTCAAAAAAAACGTTTGGTTTTTTTTGCAAAAATTTCCTCAAACATTTTTGTGTTAAAAAGTATCTAAAAATTATTTTTTCTTTTCGTCCGTAGTCTATCTAGAGTAGCTTTTTATGCCCTTTAAAATGAAACCTTGATGAAGAAAATTGGTTCAATACTTTTTCCGTAATCACTTACGCCAATTTGAAAAACATGGTTTCGAGAAAACGCCGTTTAAAGTTCGCGGTCAAGGCTCGGTCGGCTCGGCGCGCGCCACTTTCAAGTGGCATATCTTCCATAATTTTCAAGATCGGCTTTTGAAATTTTGCAATAATATTCTTAGAGCATATACCTATCGGTTAAGACAATAAAAAAAAAATCGATTTTTTGAAATGTCTAAAGGTACTTCCCTCCTTAAGGGGTAAGGTGTAGTCACAATTTTCAAAAAATTTGATTTGTTCTTTGCATTTTCTTAAAATATAATAGAAATATTGTATGAAAACTTGAAGTGAATCCGACAAATACTTTTCGAGTTATTCAAAAATTAAAAAAGGGCGCTCGGGTGCTTCGGAGCGGATACAAAATTTTAAATGCGTTTTTCTCAAAACTATGTTTTTGAACTGATGATCACTGTAACTTAAAAACCGCTTGGAAGATTTCAATAAAATTTATACTGCTTTTGAAAAACTTAAAAAACTCGTGCCTGATCGAAGGATTTTTTTTAACAATTAATTGTCGGTTTTTTTCTTGAAAATCTGAAAATTATTTGCTGAGGCCGCCATATTGTTAATTTTGAGAAAAAAGCTTCGATCAGGCACAGGATTATCTATTAATAAAACTAATTTCTCTTTTCCGATTGATTTAGATGAATCTCCAAGGACTTGTGATGATCACCGCAAGGGACTTCTGGGGAAACGGGCTCCACACAAACAGCGATAACGTTTACAATTGTATATTTTTGTTTTTTGTTTTTTGAAATTGTGCTAAGGTCAAGTCGAAACATAATATATTAATGCTATGTGTTTATTTTTGTAAAATAAAGCTATTGACTAGCAAAAAAAATTATTGAAAATCATCATTTTTTCGGGCCTCTGACTAGACCTAACTCCTTACTGAATATGGATAATATATATACACTTTAGGTATCAACAACCTTTTATACTTTGTTCAAAGCTCAGGATGGTTCACTCTTCTGGAAGGAGAAGTGTAACCCAGCCTCTGCGGCTCACAACGGAGCCATTTCGTGGTCTAAGTAGCATCGCTGACCCTATGCGCAATGCAGCTGCCAAACCTAACCTAATCTCGCTTCTTATTTACGGATTTGGAGTAGATAATCAAGTTATATGTCAACCTATTAGACGGGTTACGCAGTTATCGTGTCAATCAAGAAGAAGAGTTGATTATCTGTTAGAAACAAACTCATTACTGGTATCCTACTACTGATGGATGAGATTATTAGTTCGTCGACTGTCATAGGCTAACAATTGAAAATTCACAGCACACCGCCATGTTAAAGCATTCCGATTGCTAGCAATGAAAAAATATAGTAGAGGAACTCCGTCCACTACAAACTGCGGTAGTTCAGAACTAGCAGGTTTGACTGCGGGGTAACTACCTGACCGTAATGCATGCACACATACATACACACAAATGTATTTATCAGAGAAAGAGGTGGGTATTTTCGTCGCCATACATGCCATTGAAAGCTTATCTGCGAAGAGATGGCAAAGAGTCGCGACGCCGCCATGGTAGGCAATCAGCGAATGTGCGCGCACAAGTGTATGTAAAGCCCAATCTGCATATGTATGTATGTGTGTGTATGCGTGCATGAATAGCACTTACTGCACATACGCTTATATACATAATGTGTTTGTATGTATGTGTGTGTGCATGTGTGCATGTTTGCACATATTTAACTTTCCTATTTGTCGCCAGTTTATTATTTCCGCGCGTTTATATAGCAAATATTTATATGTGCAGGAATATAGCAACAATTTAAGCAAATATGCATATACATACACACACACAAACGCTTCTATATACAAATTGCTTAAGTATGCATACATACATATACACGCACAACCGCGCATACATTTGTAATATTCTTGTGTAAATATAATAAAAATATGAGTTTGCAAACAGCGGCTTTGACTTTGATAAATTGCCGTTGCCCTTTGATGTGCACCGCCTACAACAAATACTCGTATATTTGTGCATACAATACAAATGTAAAGTAACCGCCAAAAGGCAAATGTCGCTTGTTTACTGGTAGACATAAAATTTGATTTGCCGATTGATAAGTTACCGATATTCGTTGCAGAGATACCGTTAATTGCTCGTCCCCAATTCTTTTTACAATAGTTTAATGACGCAAAAAACAATTACGCAGTTCGGGTGAAGGGTTGAGCGATTGCGGGGAGAAGTACCTATGCGGTTTACAAGCTTATCAATGCAAATAGTGCCAAATTGTGTTTTTACGTCCTTTTTTTGGCATTGCATAACAAATTCGCCATTTATGCAATCACGCGATTCTTAGTAGACTTTATGGCACCGTTTCAAAAATAGAATTTTAAAGCTATCATGCAGGCAGGTTTATTAATTTTATGAAGCTATAAAAAGCGGAATTGCTTAAAAAACCTCTTGGTGATGTGCAAATTGCACACCTTAGATCTAAAACTGTAATAAATTTATATATTTACCTGCGCAGGTTGTTGTAATAAAGCAAAATCTTATCAGTCATCGTGTTATTCAAATACTTTTAGTACAAGAAATTACATTTTATAAAAATACAAAATCTATTTTACACACAAACATAAGTAAATTATAAAGCCCTTCGCACATATACTTGTACAGGGTGGGCCATGTAAAATTTGCCTTTTGAATCGGCTATAAAGAAAAAAACTAGTCAATATTTTTTCAAACTTTTTTTTATTGTGAAGATTGAACACTGTCATTTATGAATGAAAAATAATATCGTTCAAATGACAGCCACGACTGGCTTTACAGTAGGCCATTCGATCAACCTAATTTTTAAGCACATTTTTGATTGTTTGGGCTCCAATTTCATGAATGGCAACTTCGATTTCGTGTTTTAAAGCATCAATCGTCTCTGGATGGTTCGCATAGCATTTGTCCTTAACGGCGCCCCACAAAAAATAGTCCAACGGGCTTAAATCACAGCTCCGAGGCGGCCAATTGATATCGGAATTTTGGCTGATTATTCGGTTTTCAAAAATGGTAGCCAAAAGTTCGAGTGTAACTTTGGCAGTGTGACAAGTTGCACCGTCCTGTTGAAACCAAATGTCGTCCATGTCATCCTCTTCAATTTTTGGAAACAACTCGTTGAGCATGTCACGGTAACGCTCGCCATTTACTGTAACCGCGGCTCCTCGATCATTTTCGAAAAAAAATGGCCCGATGATGCCGCCAGACCAAAAACCGCTCCAAACAGTGACTCGTTGTGGATGCATTTGCTTCTCTACAGTAACGTGTGGATTTTCTGAGCCTCAAATCCGACAATTTTGCTTATTGACGTAGCCACCGATGTGAAAATGAGCTTCATCAGAAAAGAAGAAGAGGAAGACTCACCACTTTGGAAATAGGTTTTCAATATTTCCCAATTTTGTTCAAGCGTATAGCGTCCCATTTCGTAAATGTCAAACCTTTAAGTAAATTATGAACACATTTGACATGTCATTTGTGTTACCATTCTCAACAAAATAGATGGTTCAAAAAGCAAACGCTATATGGCCCACCCTGTAAAGAAGATGAAGTTCAAAATAAACAAGACTGAGCTAAAATAGAAACGACAGGAACTTTGTTCTAGTAACTTCGAGTTTATTTATTTAAAATAGTCCCCTCTGGTCTCGAAACACTGTTCTGCGCGATCTAAAAGAGTGTTTCAGGTCATTGACCTGAATGTCCTTCAGGATGTCGGTACAAGCATTTTGAATGGTCTCGACGGACGTAAAACGTTTTCCTTTCATAGCCAAATGCAATTTTCCGAATAGGCAGAAGTCACATGTTGATGGTTAAAATTCGATTTCTAGTCAAAAAATCACTGACCGTATTCGCCTGATATGGCTCCCTGTGACTTCTGCGTATTCGGATCTCATCGATCCACTCTTGTGACTGATTTTTTGACTAGAAATCGCATTTCAACCATCAATCACTCACCGCTTTCGCCTGATATGGCTCCCTGTGACTTCTGCGTATTCGGAAAATTGCATTTAGTCATTGTTTTGCGTCCGTAGAGGCCATCCGAAAGGCTTGTACCGACATCCTGAAGGACATTCTAGGCAATGACTTGAAACACGCTTTTGAAAAGCTTTCAGATCGCGCAAAACAGTGTATCGAGGCCAGAGGCGACTATTTACTATTTAGAATAAATAAACTCGAAGTTATCAGAACAAAATTCCTGTCGTTTCTATTTGAGCTCAGTCTTGTTGATTTTGGACTTCCCCTGGTATGTATTATGAGAAATGACAAATATCGTGTGCTGCAATTAATACTTCAAGGAAAGATAGAAGAAAAACATTAGGCATTGGAGTGGAATCCACTACATAGGAACATTATTAACAGCAGCAAGTGGTCGAGAAGTTTATGAAGAAATTCTTAAAAATATGTATAATAAAAATAAATAAATAAAACATGTCATTGTAATTTATTCGTTCGTTTATTTAAAAGTGCTATATTTTTTTAAAAGTTATTACTGTCAGTGCTATAAGTGCAATATTTTATTTTTATTATTTATTTTTTATATCTGTACAACTGTGTGATCGCCTGCATTCAAAATCCGATTGGCAAATAAAGAAGAAGCTGCTACAGGAGGGGATCCTGAGGACCTCAAGCTCATCGAAAATTTGTGTCCACGAAATGTGATAACTCTTATTCGGTCGCCACTTTTATAACCGCATTAAGCTTCCCCCCTCAAATATATGAAATAGGTGTATAAGCAGAGGCAAATGAAATCTTCATCATATGCACTCTACTGACTTTGACTTTTTCGCCAGCTCATAGCTCCTGGGCATATCTTTTTGTACGAAACTGCCTTTTTGTACTAAATCTTTGTTGAATTCTTAGAGCCGCTGCTTTGATGTTCGGCAGCCAGGCTTGCGTACAGTTAATAGTAGTAGCCGTTTCCCTTCTGTGATCATGTCTACCTACACACGCACATGTTTAAGTGTGGCTTGTGAGGACGTGCGTCAAGGCAAGCTGCTTGCATTGTTTGGAGCGTTTTGCGAGAAGTCGCGCCACTTCCTTTTTAATGACTTCTTCTGTAATTTTTCTGTTTGTATGCATTTAAATTACTTTTATTTTATATTTTCCGTTTCGAATTTTCTTTTTGTGTTGTTGTTTTGTTTTTGCTTGTTAGTACAAGAAATATTTCTGATCTTTCTACTTATTAGGAGTAGATTTTCTCGTTTATGAGTTTTTGGATTTTCGAAATTTTCTACAATTATTTAAAGTTAGTGACCCTGTCCTTGCGTGTGTACCTAGTCTAGAATATGTTTTATTGACGCGAGCCTGTTTGCCGTGTACTTCGCGGAAGCCGTTTGCTGCACTTCAATTGCACGGTTGTTGGAATGTTATTTGGTAGCGTTTTGTGTTACTCCTGACACGGCAGCTACAGCAATTTACGATCATTCACAAGCATTTATGAAATCCATCATTTAAAGCAGAAGTTTTTGTGTATGCTTTTTTTGTTTTTGTTTTTGTTTCTGTTTCTGCATTGTTATATGCGATTGTCCAGTTTGTTTGCAATTGTTAATAGAGCCATGACGGCAACTAAATGGCAAAAACTTATTGCTTTAATGTCGTCGCAATTGTTTTGCGTGCGTCTTGCGTGCTTGTGAGTGTCGGCACAAAATTGGAAGCCTTCGATTTGTTATGCTTTTTATTTTGCTCGCGCAAAGTCACAAAATGTCATTTCACGAATTCGAGTGCATTGCTGCTGTGACCTACGCCATGAGGTGATCAATACGCTGGAAACGACGCTGGCATGCATGCCTGCTTACGCTTACAATATGTCTTCAATTATTGGACCTTCTGTATTTTCAAATTTCCATCATTAATAACGCAGGCGGAGCTGCAAGCGTTGCGCAGCGCGTCTTGGCTAATTCCAATAAAATATAGGTGCCAGCAAGCAACTTAGTTGTAAGTATTGGAACTGTGACTGATGCTTAGCATCGAGGCGCACTGATGCGTCTTGGCCAAGCATATTTATGTGCCTGCCCATGTGGCAGTGGTGGCTGATGCTGGTGCACTGCTTGGGCCTGCTGCTGGTTCGTTAATGCGGCCATTAGCGCAGGTTGGCAGAATACGCGTGAATCGCCTTGTTGTCCCCGCATTGTGCTACGGCGGGGATGCGTACCCATAATGTTTTGGTGTTCGGAATTTTCAGAATGCGCTGCAGGTAATGTCGTTCTCGTTTTTGGTGGCTGAAGTGCGCGCAGCGTCTTCACGCGGAATGTGCGGGCATTAGCAGACGCAGTGGGTGTCGCATCGAGAATAAAGATGCTTCATAATTATGCCTGCTGGCCTGGTAATGGTGCTGCCTGTTCGGGGTTGTGCATCTTACTCATCATTTTGTCAGCTATGGGACGCGTTAAATGCTTGGTAAGCTGTGAATATACGACGAATTTGTGGGCTTGCAGTGCTGCTCCAGAATGTGTGCCATTCCGTACACGGGTAAGACGGGCGCCCAGCTGGGTTTGTCAACGCAGATGCTAATCACGGCATTAGTCTCCAACCGGCTTGTAGTGCTAAAAGTTATTTTGCCAACACAAGACATTACCAATACCCACATACAGACACACACACAAGGAGCAGCTCAGCGATTGGAAAGTTTTCGCTTTGGCTTGTAGGCCTGTTGGCTTAGTGTGCGAGCACTTTGTGGCCTCCCTTCGTCTGGAGATTATGTTCTTGGCCACTTTTAACTGTAATTGCACAGTTAGTTACGCTCAGGTGAGTAAAACCTTCAATAACGGTTAGTTTTTGGTGAAATCAGAACCAAACTAAATATTCGCCTTAAAGCGAAGAACTGCAGCGTGACAACTAAATTGGGCGTTTAAATATTGTGGAATGGAAGAGCAGCCTTGGATGTGCCACCAATAATGGCGGCACATATGTATGTGTGTGTGTATTATAATGAAGAGATTTTGAATTTACGTGCGATTAAGTTAGTTTAACTTTAATGACGTTTTCAACGCTCAGTGTGCGATTAGTGTCAGCTGGCTTATTTGAACAGAAGATGATTTTTTATGGGGTTAGGGGTAGTCAGAATTTTCAAAAAATTGAATTGTTTTTTTGCATTTTCTTAAAGTATAATATCTTAAAAATATTGTGTGAAAATTTGAAGTGAATCCGACAAATACTTTTCGAGTTATTCAGCAATTAACAAAGGGCGCTCAGGCGCTCTGGGGCAGTCGTTGGTTGGGTGTTAAAATAAATTATTTTTTAGCTAATTTACCATGGGACATAATTCTAGAACGGTAGAAAGGTATTTTGGAAGCCACTATGATGGCTGAAGAACTATTATATGGCCCAGGTATAGATGGCACCGTGTAATAAATTCGATAGCAAAACGTTTTTCTCAAAACTATGTTTTTTGATGATGATATGATCACTGTAACTTAAAAACCTCTTGGCAGATTTCATTAAAATTTATACCGGTTTTGAAAAACATAAAAAATCGTGCCTGATCGAGGGATTTTTTTTCAAAAATTTCGATTTTTTTAAACTATTAATTATCGGTTTTTTTCTCGAAAATCTGAAAAATATTTCCTGAGGCCGCCATATTGTTCATTTTGAAAAAAAGCTTCGATCAGGCACAAGATTATCTATTAATAAAACTAATTTCTTTGGCCGATTGGTTTTAGATGAATCTCCAAGGACTTGTGAGGATCACCGCAAGGGACTTCTGGGGAAACGGGCTCCACACAAACAGCGATAAATTTTACAAATATAAATTTTTTTTTTTGAAATTTTGCTAAAGTCAAGTCGAAACATAATGTATTACTCCTATGTTTTTATTTTTGTAAAATAAAGCAATTGACTAGCAAAAAAAAATTATTGAAAATCATCATTTTTTCGGGCCTCTGACTACCCCAAACCCCTTATGAGGAGCTTTTCCAAAGCAGAAATACACTTGGGCCTTTGCTTTTAGCCTCCCGCTATTAGGAAAAACTTTTCCTATCATTTCGCTGTTTCATGCACGGAGATTCGAACCTAAGCGCCTCTGAGTGGTAATTACGTACCAATCCGCTTCAGCTACGTCGGCTGACGTGATTAGTACTTTAAATATTGCATTGGTTTCGAAAAATTTAGGGTAATTGTAGGAAATTGTAAAGCCAACTTAAGTTGTGTTAGCGAGAGTCCACAGATATATGCGAACCAGGCTAATTGAATATTTCTCTTCAATAATCAAGCCAACTGGTGGAAAATTATTATACCTTGCCACCTTTCAAAAGAACTATTCATCACACCATCTATAGAATACGTCGCATCGAGGGTCTAACAGAAGTAATTTAAGGGCGAAATCAATATAAGATAATCAAAGTTATCTTCTTTTAAGCAGCTGATTATGCCATCATTAGCCAAGATCTGGCACGCACCTATGAGCTTCACCCATACATTTCCGCTGGTCAGTTTACTACTACGTTCTTTTTCTTGTATGACAAAGAAGATTCGTTTTGGGGCGGGTTCGATGAACAAACGAGATGCTTTCAAAAACAAATAAAAAATCTATTTTTATTGAAAATAGTCGCCTTCAATACTTCGTACAACGATTTTCAAGTCCAAATATGCTTTCCATTCATCAACATATGCATTTTTTTGGTGCCAGGAAGGAGGTGGGGGATAGTGTGGTAGTATTTAATAGTTAAAATACGATTCGCTCACAATCATTGATAACTGCAATGCACTTTCTGATTGTCAGTCCACTTGTATGGAGCAAATCGTCTACATATGTAGTTTCAGTAGCTTAAAACTTTGGCAATAATGCGATAAATGGATATTTGTCAGGTACAGAATTCCCATTTCTTGAATTCCAAAAAAGATTTTGCCTGACATTTGATGAATTTACGTACAATTTTGATGGAGTGTGCAGTGATTGTGGATTTCGTCTGGAATTAAGCTCATCATATATGTATGTTCCTACGACCATTTTAAACCACATTTTAAAAACACACAGAAATGTTTTTCTTTTTAGTCGGAGGAAGCATCGAAAGCCTATTCCCGCCAGTGTTAGACTTTAACCCGTACTTTACCTCTCATCGCAACCATCACAGTACCAATTCCCCAGTACTACAGTACAAATATTTCGTAGAGAGGCGGTTTGAGCACCAAGCTCAACGTCCGTTACTGACCTGATGCAATACGTCAAAAGTAGCATCTACTGGGATGAATTGGCCGATTGCGGATCCCTCACACTGACCAGAGCCCATAATCGGAATCAGTTCTACACCAATCATGTATTGGATCAGCGACTATGTATGCAATCTACATAAAGAGCGATGGTCCGGTCTAGAACGCTGCAGAACTTCAAAATGTTTTGTGACAAGCTCGAACAAAAAACTGAAGAACTTTCTACTAAGACTTAGTAAAAAAGACATTCGGTTGATGGTCGGTATTATTCAGGACACAACCCATGGGGTCAGCAAATGACCACCACTGGAATGACTGAGAACCCGATTTGCCCGTCTTTCCTAGAGGAAGCGGATAGCACTGAGTATTTTCTCTGTGAGTGTCCTGCGTTTGCTACGAATTTCGGGTTCCGATGTCATGAAAATGAGAGAAATTCGTTCTCTCAAATGGAGCATATTTTCAGATGCGCCAAAGAATCTGGAAAATTCTCACACTACTAACTATATCTGTCTCTGTCTCTCTTCTATCCTGTCCATTTCTCTCAGTCATTTCTCTCCTTTCCTCTTTGACTATCAATCCTTTCACTTTCCAGAGCTTCGAATACAATGGGCTTTTTGGCCTGAGTTGTTTAGGAGTTACCAGTCTCTCGCTTCTTGGTTCGCTTTTTTCAAATTTCAATTTCTATTCTTAACATCTACTTATTACCGCTCACCGTAAAAATCATTTCAGGAGGAAACCACCTCCGTTAGACCGATACGCTCTCATCCAACATGTCTCTATCCAAACCATAGCAAGGTTATTCACTGTACTGGAATTGCTGCACGCATTTGGCTGCCAAATGCTGTCCCTCGTACCATGAGATCGTTGCTCTTCAACATCAGCACCACTAGATTCTCGGCCGTGACGCTAAAGTCGAGGATATTTTCTAGTTTTTTCTTTAAACCTCTGAAACGGCGGCATACGAAAAGCACAGTTTCTCTTTCACTCGTCGATTGCAGGTTCGTAAAGCTCACAGTGTAGCGTCTTTATGCCCGAAACGATGAAGATATGCTTTAAAAGAGCCATGACCACTTAGAGTTTGGTTAAAGTAGTAATCCACTTCCGCGTGTTTTCTCTCGAGCCACGCTTTAACTCTGGGAATGAAGCGAGGGGTTCACCTATCTTTTGCTGCATTATCCCTGTGCTGATTTACAATTTTACACGGCGCAAGTTTCAAGTGACTTAAAATGGCGACTCCAAAATTGTTTCGATTTTTGCCAGTTTTGTGCATTTTCTCCCAGTAACGAGGATTGGACATATTTTTTTGTGGAAGAAAACATCCAACACTGAAGGCTTCCGAGTTCGAATTTGGATGCAACAAAAATTTTGTTCAAGAGGTTTTTGAAGCTGCTAATTTCGAATTTGTATTCAGATTTGGGGGAAAAAATGGTGGATCCAAAATACAGATTTTTTTGCACAAATTAGAGACACTATAAAAACCTTGTGAAAGGTGATTTTTGAAGTTGCTGATTTCGAATTTGTACACAGATTATAGAAAAACGAAATGGTAAATTACAAAAAAAAAAATATCGGACAAACTAAAAACCTCTCGAAAGGGAACTTAGGAGGTTGCTGTTTTCGCATTTGCATTCAGATTTTTGAAAAACGAATCGGCGGATACCAAATGCGGACTCTTTTCAAAAAATTATTGGCCATAATAAAAACTTTGCAGTAGGGGATTTTAGAAGCTGCTAATTTCAAAATCAGATTTTGAAAAACAAAATGGCGGATCCACACTGCGGACTTTGCCCCAAAAATTTTTGGACGTGATGAAAACTTTTCACAAGGGGATTTTTGTGATTGCGGAGTTTCAATTCGCACTCAGATTTTGGAAAAAAATAGCGGATCCAAAATACGGGTATTTTAGAGGCTCGTGATTTTGAATTTGCACTCAGACTTTTGGAAAAAAATGACGAATCTAAAATGCGGACTTTTTCCCAAATATAATAAAAACTTTGCCATGGAGGAATTTTGAGGTTGGTGAGTTTGAATTTGCACTCAGATTTCGGAGAAACGAAATAACAGACCTTTTTTTCAAAAACTACCAAACAAAATAAAAGCTTTGCAATAGGGGTTTTTGAGGTTGCTAAGTTCGAATAACGCATCCCGATGCTATTGGTTTGAATTCCTAGTTAAAGTTCCCTTGAATTACGTATTAGTTAAAATAATTAAACACAAGCCTCCACCTTTTAAGCTTCCAAGACTAAACAACCAGTGGCTTACTTTCTCATCGGAAGTCAAGTATCTTGATGTAATACTTGACCCCAAGCTGCACTGGAAGCTGTACATAGAAAATCGAGTCACGAAGGCCAGTATAGCCTTCTACGCCTATAAATCTATATTCGGCAAAAAATGGGGTCTCAAGCCACGTGTCGTACTTAGTAATTCTGCCAATTTCGACACATGGTTGCCTAGTTTGGTGGGTAGCTCTTCAGAAGGACTATAACACCACTAAACTAGAGAGAGGGCAGAGAACTGCATGTGTGGGCATCACTGGTGCTTGTAGAACATGACCCACTGCTGCGCTCAACGTTATTCTGCACCTACTTCCTGTGGATCTGCAAGTTAAATCCATTGCTGCTCAGAACGCTATTAGGTTGAAGCAGATTGGCCTCTGGAGACCACTTCTTGTAGGACATAGTAGCATCTTGAAGCAGATCTCCCATTCCTTCTCTGTTCTCGGCATCGCTGTTCGGAGGGAGACATTAATATTTTTTCCGATAGTCAAGCTGCGATCAAGGCCTTGTCGTCGCCGTATTGCAGCTCTCTTCCGCTGAACTCCTGTAAAAAGGAACTCAAACGTCGCGAACGTGCAGGAAACATTTCCCTTATCTGGGTTCCTGAGCACAGGAATATAGAGGGAAATGAAATTGCCGATGTGCTTGCCAGAAAGGGGTCGACAGAACCGGTTTCAGCTGTCCCCATCTCAGACATCGGTGTCCCCTTGACCGTTGTTAAAGGCAAACTACACAATTTCTTTCTTAAAAAAGCGTAGGACAGATGGAGGTCTGTCTCATCGTGTGCTATTTCAAAAACACTATGGCTTCAATACGATAGAAACAGAACGCTTAAGGTGTTGCGAATCCCCCGCCATTCAATTTCCAAACTCATTGCGCTGGTCACTGGGTGATCGGTACTCATGCGGAGAAACTTGGAATTCCGTACAACCCCTATTGCAGAAGCTGTAGAGATCCTGCAGAGAAAGACACGGTTGAACACTTTCTCTGCAAATGTCCGGCTCTGGCGGCTAGGCGCTTGAGATTCCTTAGCGTGCCCTTTGGAATTTACTTGAAGAAACTGTCCAGCCTATATCCCTTTTCTCTCCTCCACTACATCAACAGTACTGGATGGCTGTAGACAGTTTTCTCTTCCCTAAATATTTTACAGGTAGTGGTGCACATTATGGTATCAAAACGGCACGTAAGTGATACTTGAAGTGTACCAGGGATACTCTTGCCATCTAAACTACCTACCTACCTACGTATTAATTATAATTTTTGTCCAAATCTTTGGCTCTTGGCCTTTACATTGTTGCTTTGCTGTCGTCACAACGTAATTAAATTAACGCAGCGAGATATTAAACTCAAAATCCATGCACATACAAGCCACTTTTCGTGAAATACTCAAAAATTTTGAATTCCAAGAAATGACATTTATAATTCCAAGCTGCAATAAATGGCGCTCAAATTCCAATATGAAATCGAAGGAGCCTTAAACACGTCCAAGGCGCAGCTATTGCCACTTCGTGTTGGGTCGGTACCAGAATGTCTGCCCGTCTGTCAACACATATGCGCTGTCCAACACACAACGCATGGCGCAATTACTAAGGGATTAAGCCGAGTGCGCCGATAAGTCTCTGCTGCCGCTGCCAATGCTGCCGCCTTGGCTGCTGAAGTCTAACGCCAACAACCAACAACGAACGCTGTTGTTGCTGCAATTAGTGCGTTTTAAATGTAAACAAACTATTGAGCTGGGAACCATTGAGCTCGTAAGTAAGTAGCAGCTTCAAAGGAACCAGAAGGCATAAATGTAGCAAAGTGCAGCAAAGGATTTCGTCTCAACTTACAATGCGAGGCACTTACAACACACCACAACCTCGGCAACGGTACACCACCACCGCTGCACTATATTACAATGCGACACTACAACACTTCACGCGAACACTCGGCGTGCCACTTGACAGCCGTGATGCGTTCATAGCAAAACATTTACGTAATTTATGACAGCGCCGCCCAGTAAACATAGCGAACACAAAATTTAGCATGAAATTGGAGTGCAGCCTATGCGGGCCTTAAGCTCCTTTTTCGGTCATATACGGCTGTGCATGGCCAAGCAAATGGGAAGTGGGCAAGGATGTGGATAAAGTGCATATGCGCTGCTACAACGCCACTTCAATTTCCCGAAGTGTCCACTTGATACTTGGGTATTTGCCAGTACTTGCGCAACTGGCATTGAGTGATGCATGGCGTTGGTTGCAATGTTAAAAAGTGTGTTGCATATGAAAAAAAAACAAAGAAAATTCACATTCATTTACATTTTTTCATTGTTTTTTATTATTATTTTCTATATTTTTTTGTTTTATGTTACAGTTGTGTCCTGTAGCCTGCAGGATGCCTGTGCGCTCATTAGGAACTATAGAAAAAATTGAAAATTGTGGGCCGCATGTGTTTGTGGTGATAAATCAGAAATGTTATGGGAGTCGTGTCATGTAAGCGGCATACATTTTCACACTTTTCTGGCAGCAAAGTGTCTGCTGATGAAATTCGAAGATGCAACACATACATATGCAATTACATGCACTTAACTTTTCCATTACATACAAACATCCCTATGAGCCTTTTTTATG
This sequence comes from Anastrepha fraterculus, assembly GCA_037575425.1. NCBI lineage: Eukaryota > Metazoa > Arthropoda > Insecta > Diptera > Tephritidae > Anastrepha > Anastrepha fraterculus. The sequence continues at coordinate 39,204 of JAYXIM010050736.1, read as the reverse complement.
TGCGACGCGGTCAAAACGTGCGTACGCCTGGCAATTTCCTCGAATTATGGGCATAATTAATGACGCGTTGACTCACATGGTGAGTTGATTAGCCACTTCGCAGACAACTCTGGGTCAATGCGTGGCCAGAGGTGCCAAACAAAGTGCCAGGGTGCTTAGGCGAAGGCTGCCGCTGTGGCATGCGGTATGCGGTATGTTCAGCGAGCTGTGAAACTATAAATTTTCATTTAAATTTGACTAAGTGCCCACGTAGGCAATCACATTCACACATACATACATATGCATGGCCAGTTAATTAATAGTTTATTAATTAAAGTCACACAAGTCACTGCGCTGTTGCCGCAGTCTATGAGAATCAATTAGTGGTGCGATTTAATAGATTATCAAATTCAAAGGTGGTGGCGGTCAGTAACGCTGACAACAACACCTCCAACACCTACACACAATTGGCTACGCTCAGCAAATCACCGGGGGGCAATGTGTTAATCGGCTGAGGCGCGTTGTAATCGAACGCGCTCGCCATGAATAGCAAAAGTCGCAGCCGAAATGGTTTTCAAAAACACATTTTTTACAACTAATTGGAAAGGTGCTTACAAATGTACATACGCATGTATGAGTGTGTGCATGCAAGAAAACCAAAAGAGCAAAAAAAAAAAATAGAAAAATTAATAAAAAACAACAAAACAACCTCAAAGCGGCGTAAATGTTAAAAGCGCGCACACAATGCGCTCAAATCGCAACAATCGCTTAAATAAATGAATTGTAGCCGCATGCAGGGTATCCGCGTGTGTGTGTTGTTGCTGCTTGTTTTGTATAACATTTCAAGCGTTTTGCGCTCGAGCGCAGCAGCATTGGGTTTAGCTTTTCAACTAACCATCAAAAAACACCATCAATCTGGCCTCATTTAACGCATATTAAACGCTTTACCACCCATGCGTGCGCAATCTCGTTCTCGTCCACTAAACGCTGCTTGACTTGAATCCATCATTTATCAATACTTTGTTTCTCTGGCTGCATGAAAGCCGCCGAAGTGCAGAAATTTCTGAAAACAATTTGTAGTTGATTATTTTTGCCGGTTGGCATTTGCGTTGATGTTTTAAGATCAAAACAAAAGCGTAAGTAACTAATGTTTGTAGGGACTCCCGCGTGTAGAAAGGAATCACCAGGCATTTTTCATTCATAATAGGAAAAATGTATAGCTACAAATTCTCTATTGCTCACTCAAGATTTTGTTGGCGTAAAGAGGTAATGATAAATGTTTAAATATTATTTATGCTTCCTTTAATTAAGGATTGAGCAGTTGAAGGATGCACGCGTGATTTGAATATCATTAATCCTAAAAAACGTATTGCTTTGATTTTGGCGTTCAAAATGGATCCTTTATAGGCTATGTGAGCTATTGGAAGTTTGTCGATCTCAGAAGGGCATACACTTAGATGCAAATATGAATCAGTGCTGCGTGATGCCACTAGATTAGAGATGGCAGAAATTAGAGTAGGCGCACAAGTAAAAGGGAGTATAGTGAACAGATTTTAGAAGAAAAATGCAATGTACATAGGACATTAGACAGACAATCAGGAATATGTATCAAGGGGAGGTAAGGTATTTAATTTTTTTCTTTTAGTTCTGCCTTTTCAAAACTAGATAAAGAAGCAAAGCGAAAGGGTCTGGTGGTGAACGAGGACAAAACGAAGTATCACCTGTCATCAAACAAACAGTCGGCGCAATCGCGTGTTGGCACCCACGTCACTATTGACGGTGATGATTTCGAGACTTCGTTTATCTAGGAACGAGCATTAACACCGATCACAATGTCAGCCTTGCAATCCAACGGATAGCCTCTCTTGCCAACAAGTGTTACTTTGGACTAAGTAGGCAATATAGTAGTAAAGTCCTCTCTGGTGTTCGGGCCATAAGCTAGACTTAAGCTACGGAGGACACTCTAGCACTCTTAAAAATTTTGAGTTCATCCCCAAGGTACTGGATCATTGCACACCCACGCTAGGTCCGAGCGGACCTTTCTCCACTCATATTTCCTCAAGGGATGAGTGGGCGGGGTGTAACATTTGGCGGCAAGGCGTGGCAAATATGTTCACGGATGGCTCGAAGTTTGTCGGAAGGATTAGTGGGGGAATATTCTGTAAGGAGCTCCCGATCAAGCTCAAATTTAGGCTTGCGGACCATTGTAGTGTTTTCCAAGCAGAGGTAGCCACAATTAAGGAAGCGGTGGATTGGTTGCTTACTTCGGTAATTACCGTTAAGGAAGTAAATATTTACTCAGATAGCCAAGCGGCAATTAGAACCTTGGGCTCGTTGTTTGCGCGTTCGAGTTTGGTCAGAGAATGTCTGGCTTCTCTCTCGATTGCATCCGAATACTTCGATATCAGGTTCATTTGAGATCCCGGTCAGAGCGGAATAGAGGGAAACTGTTGTTGAACTGGCTAGACAGGGAACCTATGATCTACTCCTGGAAAGAAGGGCCTCGAGTCAACTCAGCGAGCGCTGGACTAGTGCCCAAACGTGTAAGGTCGCTAGATCCTTCTGGCCACAGGTGGATCGGGGACGCTCGAGGGAACTCCTAAGGCTAACAAAGCCCCAGCTCTCAAATGTGGTGCGTATCCTTACCGGACATTGTCCGTTAAGTGCGCATGCGGTGAGATTTGGATTGCCTCAAGTTCGTTCTGCAGAAGCTGTCTTCAGGACGAGGTGGGATCATCTCGACACCTTCTTCTCAGCTGCCCAGCTCTCGTCTGGCGAAAATTTCGACATCTGTGCTCTAATTTTTTCGTTATATCTGCGTATATAGCGGGTTTGAATATCACACATCTGGTGAAGCTCATCAGTAGCTTGTTGCGTAAATCAGCCACCGTTGGGCTCCTTCTTTCTTCCCTTCTCCATTCTCTTTCTCCCTGTATGGCATCACAACGGACGAATTTTGAATATCTGTCCAAGTGGGCCCCAAGCTAGGGCAGCCATTTAATCTAACCTGACCTAAAGTCCTCTCTCGAGGAACGAAACTAACACTTTCTAAGGCCCTCATCATGCCCGTGCTAACGTATGACGCAAAGGCGTGGACGATCACAATACCCGGTGAAGTGTCGCTTGGAGTGTTTGAGAGAAAGATCAGGATCTTTCGGGATCGGGACCTTTGCACGTTGGCGACGGCGAGTATCGTAGGCAATGGAACGATGATATATGGCGCAGCGAATAAAAATCCAGCGGCTTCGTTGGCTAGTTTGAGAGATCAGATCTGGGTCGGATGCACGTCGGGCGAGTATCGAGGCATGGACGATGATATATGGCGCAGCGAATAAAATCCAGCGGCTTCGTTGGCTAGGTCATTTCGTCCGATTGGATACAAATGCCCCGGCTCTGAAAATATTCGATGCGGTACCAGCTGGTGGTAGCAAAGGAAGCGAAAGAACCCCCTAAGTTACAAAGTTCAGGTGGAGAAGAATTTGTCTTCACTTGTGTGTTGTGTCCAACTGGCGCCGGTTAGAACGGGAATGGCGTGCTTTTTTCGGCCAAAATCGAGGAGTGGTTATCGCGCCAATTAAGAGGAAGGAGTACCGCATCTGTTTGAGGGCTCTCTCTACTCTCCCTAATAAAAGCAGAAAAAGCAAAGCAAGAAAAGCATTGACACGATGTTTTTATATAGCTTTTTTTTTAAGGAAAATTATACGATGACCCACCCTTTATTTCATATATTGCGTGATACAATAAACCACATACGAGTATTCCAGTAGAAAATGGAATTCGTATTAAAAAAAAAAGAAATCTTTCACCACTAGATTACATTTCAGCCGATTGTGAATATACAATACATTAGGGCAGGTCAATTCGATTATTCCAGTAAAAATAATTCGTATTAAAAAAAGAAATCTTTCACCACTAGATTACATTTCAGCCGATTGTGAATATACAATACATTAGGGCAGGTCAATTTTTATGGAACGATTTTCTTCGACTTCGTTACTGCCTGATTCGGGTTTTACATAAAATTATAAGATATATAGGTAGATGGGTATAGTGGCTGTCAATTGACACACCTAGGCCTGCCGTAGGCCCATTGTGATACTACCAGGGATGTCCCCTCTCCTCACTCTACTTTGTCCTCATTGAACCAACCTGTAGCTTTAATGTATCTAACAAGGCTTGTAATTTTTAAATTGGCTACATCTGCCTAGTTATTCAAGGAACTTTTTCCTAAAATCTTAAACTTTCTTCTATCCAGAGCCATGCATCCGCATAGAAAGTGTTCTATAGTCTCTTATTCTTCAATGTCGTTACAGTTTCTGCTATTGTTAAAGGGTACTCCCGAAATACTTGTATGCCTGCCAATCAGACAGCGCCCTGTTAGAACCAATATTGCTTAATGTCATCCGACAGTATCATACTTGTCCTGCCAATCAGACAGCGCCCTGTTAGAACCAATATTGCTAATTCATCTGCTTTGCAGTTGCCTTCTATGTCTGTAAGACCCGGCACCCAGAGCAGGTTTATAACAAATTACTGTGATAGTTTTGTCAAAACGTCGATACATTCTTTTACTGTCTTCGAGTTAATATTTGGCGATTGTAAAGCTTTCAGGGCCGATTGGTTATATGAATATACATTTGAATCTCTTGTGGTGAGAACACTTTTATTTGGGCCTGATAGCCAGAATTTCAGCTTGAAATACACTACTGTGATCCGGTAGCCGGAATGAGATGCTGGCATTCTTTTCCTCAAACATTAGTGAAGGCCACCGCCTACTTGTTCATTTAGCTTGGAACAATCAGTATAGATACTGATTCCACTTCTATTGTCCATTAACCCATTGCCTCTCGTTGGGGAAGTTGTGGTAAAGGATGTATTTACATGCAGCTCTACTGAGTTACAAAAGTCTGTCGTCTGTCGTCGTTGATTGGAGGCTTTTTCTCATAATTTCATATAGAATCCGAATCTGCTAGGAATGGTTTAAAAAAATTGCCATACAATGAGTTGAGTTCTTCTGAAGCCAAAGCAAATGTTTTTTTTGTTTTTGATTTAATTTTTCTGAACAACTGAATTACGTATCTATGGCACTGAAATATAAGAAACGCGCAACACATATTTTTAAACAAACATCGATTATGAACTTCTAGTAATATTCAATTTCTATTTTCGTTTTGGTTTACATCATTCAGTTGACAAATTGATTAGAAATACTTTCAAGTGTCTGTAATCGCACTAAAGCGCTCTTAATGCATATACGAACTGATAATCTAGATATGCCTCTGTGCACTCAAGAGCATGGCAATGCGACAAAACACTTAAGTGACTGTGTAATGCGCACACCAGTCGAATGCCCTGCACCTGGGCACTCGAAAGCGTTTAATGTCGCCACGCCATGCCACTGAAGAGGCTATGCACGTGCAAAAGCTTTTCAATGGCTGGCTTCTGAGTGGAATGCACTCGAGCCACCTCAAGCACTTAGCACTTCTCCAGAATTTGGAGTGGAACAACACTGATTGGAGCTGCTGTTTCTCAAATGTCAATGTAGTCGTCACATAAGCAATTCACCCTCACCTATATATGGAAGGCGTTGATAAAGGGGCGAGGTGCTGACAACAGCGCAGTGACCACTTACTGCGACTTAATTAAAGTGTGCACACACATACATACGCATGTACCTATTCACGCACGCACATAAAGCAGGACACAAGCAAATAGAAATAACTATAAACGCCAGTTTACTTTGATTTAACAGCGCACGAACACCAGCTAGCCAGCTCCCCCACTCTGTACGCGTAACTCAGTGCCCTCACGCACCACCACTCTCTGCTCTATTGTATTTAGCTGTTGTTTGCTTTGGCCATTGTTGGAGTTAATTGAATTCTGCCCAGGCTAATATGTCGCAGCTGTTTTGATAGCTGAAGCTACAAATTCCACAAACACATTTTTTTAACAAATCCTTTGCAAATAGGGCGCCCGCCATGGGTGCCTACAATTGCTTATTATGTGACGATTTGTTTATTGCGCAATTCGCGCACGAGCCATTTACGAGCAATTCCAGTATTAATCCTGCCACCAAAGAGCCGGTCATGCTGCTGCTGGTATTGCTGCTGATTCAGAGGCAAGCCAATGACCAAAGCGTGCATGCGGCACACAAAGAAGCAAAAGTGCAGCGGCAAGGAGATGGACAAGTTAAATGTAAATGTAAACATAATCTGTCGGCATCTATGTCGTCATGCAGTGGAATATCGTTAAATTGGCGTAAATTGTGCCATCACTTTGGCAATGAATCAATGGATGAGGCGTCTGCCTGGAAGTGCGTTTCTGCGCAAACACAAAATTAATTAAGCAGCAGTGTTGGTTGACAAATAACCAGTGCAAAAGCAACAACAAAAGTGCATATATGTACATGAACAACGTGAATAACAGCCACTTTTGGAGCCAATAGCCAGCAAAATATCCCAGCAGGGTGGCTAATCTAATAATTGTCTAAGCAAACAAACAACGGCCACATCTGCTGCTCCAGAAATGTTTTCAGGGACACTTATCGGCGAATTGAAGCACGGTGCGATAACGAAAGATAATTCGAACTTTAGATGTTACAGAATAGTAATCCTGAGAATGTTCTGATATTCTATATAGATTACTTACTTATATGGCCTAATCAAGGATCACAACCCCTTATCGGATTAAGGCCGACGGCCAGGCCTGACGAGAGAGGGGAATCGGGGACTTTTTACCCCGGGCCCGGAGTCCTCAGAGGCGCCCGGATTCGAGATTATTCGTATTTATATGAACTAGACATAATTGGAAAGGGCCCGCATTTACAATTTTCCACCGGGGCCCGGATATGCTCTCTACGGCCCTGCCGACGGCAACAAATCACGCCAGGCGTCTCTGCTTTGCGCGCGCCTTTCCCAATTTGTTACAGCAAATGATGATAGGTTTCCTTTGACTTAGCCCTTCCATTAGAGGCATGGTCTTTCCTTACGTCGTTGTCCTCTAACTTACCATTTGAAGACCTTCTTCTGCATCCATACTTTGCCCAGCCAAGGCAAACTCTGAATATTGATGCGCTTATGTATGCTCACATCGTCGTTGAGCTCATACAGCTCATGGTTCATTCAGCGGTAGTAGTTATCACCAACACGAAGAGGACCGAAGATTTTCCGAAGTGTCTTTCTCTCGAATATCTCAAGAGCAGTTGTATCAGTTTGCGACACAACCCATGCTTCAGCGCCATAGAGTGGTACAGGTGCGAGGAGCGTCTTATAGAGTGTTAGTTTTGTCGGGCATGAGAAACTGTACTGAGGCCATAGTAGCACTTATTTGCAAGCGTGACTCTAATGGTTTATCTCCAGGCTGGTATCCTTGTTGTTGTGAAGGCGGTACCAAGATATATAAATTCCTTGATAGTTTTAAAGGTTTTTAAAGGATAGTTTTTAAAAGGTAGTTAACGTTAACCGTCAGACCCACTCTAGTTGACTCTCTTTCGATAGCGGAAAATGCTGGGTAACATCTCGCTTGCCGTTCTCTATGATGTCAATGTCATCAGCATATGCAAGGAGCTGGATAATTTTTTGTGAAAATAGTGTCATTTCAATGAACATCGGCTCTCCACAATACCCCTTCCATGCAGAAGTTGAAAATGTCGCACGATAATGGATCGCCTTCTCTAAAACCTCGCTCGGTATTGAAAGGTTCGGAGAGGTCTTTTTCTACCTTGACAGAGCTGGACGTGTTGGTCAATGTCATTTTGCGAAATCGAATCAGTTTTGCGGGAATATCGAACTCAGACAATGTGGCGTATAGGAGATCCCTTAGCTGACTATCGAAAGCAGCCTAAAAATCAACAAAGAGATGATGAGTTATGTTGTTATCTTTTTCAAAAGTTTTTTCCAGAATTTTACGTAGTGTGAAGAACTGGTCGATGGTGGGCTTTCCAGGTCTAAAACCACACTGCTAAGGTCTAATCAGCGCGATTGCACATGGTTTTATTCTTCCACACAATACGCTCGACAGAACGTTAAATGAGATGGCGATAAGACTGATCCCCCAGTAGTTGGCGCGTACAGTAGGATCGCCTTTCTTCAATACAGGACAAAAGACAGTGAGAGTTCAATTATTGGGCATGTTTCCTCCAAGCCATATTTTACTCATAAGCTGATGCATACACCCAGTCAGGCCATTGCCGCCAGCCTTAAACAATCCATCTGCTCTGTCTGGGCTATAACTGAGAGTGAAGTAGTGAAGTGACAAAAGGGGCTGCAGCCTGGTTACTCATAGGACCCGAGCTGGAGGTTAAGATATCTCGGCCAATTGCAGTCAGAAGAAAGGCACATGCGCTCAAACCAACCTAGCTCTATCTTGAGTTTAATACGGGAACTAGGTCTGGATGTGATGAGTAGAAACCACAAAAGAACATGAGATCGAAGTGCAAGCCTCAAATAATCAATCCTCGTCTATGCATATAAATGACTTCATCATTTCAAGCTTAAGCTCTTTAACATAGATTTTATTCCGCTTAAAATGGAGTTGGCGAGTATTGCAGGCGATGGAACACTGAGTTGTATGAGCTTTACGACGAGAGAGACACAGCGCAGCGAAAAAAGATCCAGCGGCTACGTTGGATGGGCCATGTCGTCCGAATAGATAAAAACGGAGTAAAGTATTCAACGCGATACCAGCTGGTGGTAGCTGAGGAAGAGATAGGCCTCCTCTGCGTTGGAAATTTCAGGTGGAGAAGGACTTGGCTTCACTGGGTGTTTTCAACTGGCGCCGGTTAGTACGAGAAAGAAACGACTGGCGCGCTTTGTTAAACTCGGCCAAAATCGCGTAAGTGGTTATCGCGCCAATCAAGAAGAAGAAGAATGTCGGGACTAGTATCGGGTTTGCGGGGTTGTAATAAAGAGAACCCAAATTTTTGGGACGATCAAAATCGGAAAAGAGTAGATCACTAGCTCCAATGTTTCAACAGCCACATCAACGATGTGTTTTTTTTGCCATTCATTTCTTAGTTTACTTGCTTTAGTATGAACCAGTATATGACCCTGCTGCTAAATTCCAATTATCTAAAACTAATAAGATAATATTGATGGAAATCTGGTAATATAACACAAGAGGCTCCACAGATTGGCGAGCGTGTGTTGCAGTGAGCTATTGCGCCATATAAAATTGTTTCGTTACTTCATGAAATTTTAGTATTGACGAAAAAAAGGACATAAGGAATAACCTACAGAGAGATTGGTGAGTTTTGTACAAAAGTTTGGAGTTTGGAGTTATGTGGTTTTTGTTGCAGAATGCAGTCTATTTACCTTTTAAATCACATAAAACAATTAAATGCAAAAATTTTGAGCACAGCTGTACTAATGCACTTCGAAAATTAAATTTGAATGAAGCTTACAGCAAAGTCTTTCCCATAACCTTAGCAATTTGGCCTACAAAGCCCCTAACTCTTAGTGCTTCTAGCTTCAAAGCTCTCCCTAAAGAAAGCAGAACTTCACCTACTTGCTTGGCTGCAGTGGCTAATGCACGAGCGAGTGTGAAAATCAAACATTTCCATACTTCACATCAGAACTTCAGCGTAATTATGTGAAATTGATATTCGAACTGCCTTCTATGCATTGAATGCCTTCAAAGTATCGAAGTCATGTTTTGGTACGCCCCTCCGAATTTAATTGCCGATCCCTTTAACGACGCGTCAAATGTTTATGCAAACGAGTGCGATAAGGAGAGTGACAGAAACCAGAACACCCGCGCACAAAAATGATTGAGACGCACATTAAAATATTTAGCGCAGCGATGCTCCAAAGAGCAACTGGAATTCCAGTAGTGGTGGCACAGTCACTTGGGAACTGCAAACGCAAATAAGCGTGCACATGTACGCATTTATGTATGCATGTCTTTATGTATGTATGTATATATGCAAGTACAATAGATATGCAGCTCACATCCACTACTCCTGCTGTTGTGACCTATGCAAGTTGCTCCAAAAGATTCAATCCATAGAATGCAGGCTGTGTAGCGAACAAATTATTTCTGTAACATTTGATATGTACATATGTATGTGTACAATTAGTGTTTAGAAATAAACAAGTGTTCCTTGTAATTTCCTTATCGCATTAACCACTTTCAGCTCTTAGCTTATCTCGTCTGCGGGAAGTGCGGAGGCGTTTAAATGCAGCGACACACTCAAGTGCAACTGATGGCCAATAGCCCTTTGTGTTGAGTGTGAAATTCTCCAACTTCTAGTCTATGTCTTTTGATGAGAATGTGGAGAGACGCATTTATTCATTGGGTCTTGTATTGGCATTGAAATGAAGGTCTGTTTGCTGATGTCGCAAATTAATGCGATTACAAATGTAGTGGCAATTGCCTTATCATTATTAATGAAGCACTTTCGAGTGATTCGAAGTGTTGCAAACTATGAGAAGGCATGTCTGGGAAAGGCTGAATCTATTAAATCTAAAACATTTCATTGAAGTTCAATTGATTTGCTTGTTCGCCTGTTAATAGCGAGGTAAAAATATATCTTAGCGTTAAACTTGAGATTTGCTAATTTCAATTTCAGAATTTGAATGTCAGCAGAATATAAGTAAGTAAGTAATTTACTTTATGAAGGGATGTTTCTTATATGGGCAACGCATCTAGGCTCAAGCCTTGCCCCAGCTAACACTTGAGTTCGAATTTTCCATTGTACAGGGTGATCGATGTAGTGTTTTACTTTTAGAAATAAGATAAAAGTTAATAAAAATTAAAACAAAATTCGAATAAAATAATAATATACTGAAAAACAATATTTATTAAATAAAACAAAAAATTATTACAAATTTTAATATAAAAATAAAAATATATTTTTTTTCATTATATTTTATTTATTCTTTTAATTTAAATTTAAAATAAAATACAAAATTAATAAAAATTTTAAATAAAAACAAACAATTGTTAATTAAAATTGTATATAAAAACAGTTGAAATAAGTAAAAAATGTATTTAAAATATTAATATAAAATAATAATAAAATTGTTTTTTCATTATTTATAATTTTTTTTTTTAATTTGAATAAAAAAAAATTAATAAAATTTTAAATTAAATTTTAATTTTAATATAAAATAAAAATATATTTTTTTCGTTATTTTTTATTTATTTTTTTAATTAAAATTTTAAATTAAAAAAAAATTAAAATACAAACAAACATATGTTAATTAAAATTTTATATGAAAACAGTTTAAATAAGAAAAATGTATTTAAAATTTTAATATAAAATAATAATAAAATTGTTTTTTCATTATTTAGTATTTATTTTTATTAAAAATTTAAATAAAAAATAATAATTAAAATTTTAAATTAAAAAAGTTTTAAATAAAAAAAATATATTTAAAATTGTAATATAAAAAAATATTTTTTTTCATTATTATTTTTAAATTAAAATTTTAAATTAATAAAAAATGAATTAATATTTTAAATGAAACAAAAACCAAATGTTAATTAAAATTTTAAATTAAAAAAAATATTTTAAATAAAAAAAATGTATTTAAAATTGTTATATAAAATAAAAATAATTTTTTTAATTAAAATTTTAAATTAATAAAAAATCAATTAATATTTTAAATTAACAAAAACAAAACAAAAGTTAATTAAAATTTTATATGAAAAAAACAATTTTAATTAATATTTTAAAATAAGAAAAAACATTTATTTTACTTTATTCATTTTTTTTATTAGATTTGTTTAATTTTTAAAAAGAAATCATTACATCGGTCACCCTGTACAATGGAAAATTCGAAAAAAAATTAAAAACAAGATAAAAACATTATTTTTATTAAAATTGCATTTAATTCATTTAAAACAATTTAAAATTACATTTAATTAAAATTTTAAATTCTATAACAATTTAATCTTACTTTTTTAATTATTTTTTTAATTTTTGCATGTATATTTTTTTAATTTTTCATTTCTTTGAATTTTTGTCTTTGTTTTTTTTTTATTCAATAACATGTATATATACAGTATACTATTATTTTAAATAAAATTTAATAAAAAAATGAAAAAATTTTTTTTTTTTAATTTAATAAACTTTTTTTCAGTATATATTTATTTTGTTCGAAATCGCAAACATTCCTATTATACGACTTCCCAGTTTTCCAAGACCTTGGTGCCGGTTTCTGGTTTGTTTGACGTCAGATCCCAGCTCCTCGATGGTCAATTGGCATCGCCGAGACCGTTGATACGCTCGATTACCGAACTTTAGGTGCAAAATATCGATTGTGTCGTAGGCCGTGTGGCATGGCGCGCCATCCTGTTGAAAGCAAAGATCGTCCAAGTCCTTTTCTTCGATTTTGGACTACAAAACTTTCATTCGTCATGACTGTGTAGCGCACACCGTCGATCGAAATGACAGCAGTTTCAAAAAAAAATATTTTCAAAGAAAAATGGGACAATCATAAATGTCGCGCCTGTAAAACCCGCACCAAACTGTCAGCCTCTGAGGTTGCATTGAGTTCCTGACGATCACGTGTGGAGTGTCAAATCTCCGGGTGCGGCAGTTTAACTCTTTCTTAAAATTACTTGACTTCGATCGTCTTCATTTTTCGGTAAAAAACATTGAACATTTCATATGGAATATTAAATTATTATTACTCGCCTTACTTATTCTTCATCCCCCATTCCGCGGAGAAATTTTTTTTCTTGCGTCTTTTTTACTAGCGATAATTTTCAAAGAACTCGAATCTTGCTTCCTTTAATGGAGATTTCACCTTAAGAAACAGATAAAGGCCGCACGGCGCAAGATCCAACGAATGAGACGAATAACCTAACGTTTAGATGCTGTAATTGACTACAATTTTTCCAACAGTACTTTCGAGAATTTTAATTCAATTTAAGAAGACGTCAAATGCTCTCTAGAAGGCGTCAAATGTTCTTTAGTGCTATCAAATTAAGAAGAATAATTAAGAAGGCTTTATTTCGACTTTATAAAGTGTCAAATGTAATTCAGAAAGTGTCAAATGTTCTTTAGTACTATCAAATGTACTTAAGAAAGCATTATTTCGACTTTAGAAAGTATCAAATGTAGTTCAAAAAGTGTCAAATGTTCTTTAGTACATTTAAGAAAGCATTATTTCGATTTTAGAAAGAGTCAAATGTAATTAAGAAAGTGTCAAATGTAGTTCAGTTAGTATCCAATGCACTTAAAGAAATAATAACTACGCTTTATGAAGTAGTAAATGTTATTTCCACAATATCAAATGTAGTTTAGAAAATGTCTGCACTATAACGTAATCGATATGCCATTACCGATGTTGTGTCTGGGGCCTGTTTTCCCATACTTCATCCCATAGAAATGTGGGAAAAGATAAAGTCGCATTTTAAGTCACCCATACAGGTTCCAACAGTTACTGAACCGGGTGTTGTCGAACAGACGTAACAGTAATGGAGGAGACTGCGACAGAGCAATACAGCACAGTATGTCGTTTCTTACTACTTGATAATAGGCCAGTTGAACAGTGAAAGTAGATCACTTCCTAGTTTTTTCTTTTAATTTATAAGTTGGCCAATAAATAAATTTACTACAATCTATGTGCATACTTATATTAATAATTTTTATCAAAGTAATGTTTCTTCAGGATGAAAAAATTAGGGAGAGACTCAAATTATAATTCTGAAGTGCATTTGATATATTCTAAAGTACATTTCACACTTTCTAAGATTTATTTATTTTTTTCTTAAGTACATTTGATGTTTTCTTAAGTACATTTGATTCTTTCTGATGTAATTTTGACAATTTCCGATGCACATTTGACATTTTTTGATGTGCATTTGTCGTTTTTAAAATAACTTTCGACTATTGTAAAGTCCGTATAAGACTTTCTAAAATCGAACCGGCGCTTTGTAAAATAAATTTGATATTTCCGAAAATACTGTTTGGAAAAGGTGTAGAAACCTTTTGCCATATAATTTGGAATAAGACGGAATTAGCTGCTATGGCTTGGTGAATCATCCTTGACTTGCCCTCCCACATTTCGGAACACTTTTTTCTTATTCTTTCACGGAGTACAGCGCAAGAACGTGGAAGCAGCAATATTGATAGTTTGACCGTCAAGAACGCAGTGTTGGTCCCAGATCGTGTCAGATAATTAAATATCGCCAAGTATTTCTATTTCTTTTTTATTTTCTTTTCAAAAAATGTTTCCGCCTCTTAACATTCAGATTACAAGAGTAATGGGTAAATGATTAAGAAACATTCTGAAGCAACAAAAAACATTCGAAAAAAACAGTGAGGCTGTTAGTAAATACAATTCTTACTTAGGACTGAAATACATTTTTTGCAAATTTCATAAAAGTGCAATCTACTCAAAACTCATGTAACTATTTCTCGCCGTCGAATCGGAATTATCGGCATTTGAAAAGCGGCGTTGCACGAAACTTTCTCGCTTGCCAGTAAAGTATTCCAAGATGCTGGCCTCGTCTTCAGCAATTCTGTGTAGTGACACGAACAGTAATTTGATATCACCACGTATGTACAAAGTGTCCACCACCTCGGGTCTCATTTGGTACTTGAACTCAAGCAGATACTTGCCATTTAAATACACCTCGTACGCATCTTCTCCACAAATAATAGCCAGACGAAAAATTTTACCAGGCAGAAATTCCGTATCGATATCTGTGCATTCTTTTGGCGACCATTTACCATCGTACCACGCACGGCGCACAATTGTAGCCTTTGATATGTGCTGAGCTTTGTTGGAGAAGCGCGCACCAAGATGGAAGGCAACGATTGGATGTGGCCAAAAGTAGACACTCTTTTGCAAGCTTATATAGAACGATGTGGGCAACAATTTGATACGTCCCTCGATCTTAAGAAACCTACCTTGGCTCATGATATTCTTGGGCAGTCTAGCCACATACGGTGGCGATACTTCGTGTTGCCACTTAACCGCTCTAAGTGCAATACTGAAACTCCATCTGAGCTTTTTTGCTGTTTCCTCCTCGTATCTTGACTTTGCTGATTTTTTTGTACTCCCACCTCTTCTATGGATTATTGTCACAGTGTTTATCACCCCAAATCGGTCGGGATAGAACGAGACCAGCGCATGGTTCATTCTTACATCTTTCACGTCGCCCTTCACAGCCAAAGAGGTGATCAAAGTGTATGGCATACAATGCAAATATACGGCGTAGTGGAGCCCATTCACAGAGATGAGAAATGCGCTCGCTGTTATGAGAACTTGTATAATGAAATCTTGGCCACGATGCAGTGAGAAAGGCAATGATGACGCACTCTGTTCGGCAAGCCAACGATTTTTTATTCTACTGTTGCGCACGATAAAATTATGCGGCAGTCGCACATTCAGAGAGAGCGCGATATCAGCCGCCTCATTGTCCACTAAAAAATTGATGAAGAAGCTGCGGAATCATAGCCATACATGCATAAATGTGGTTGTAATGTAGTAAACGGCTCATTATTAAATTCCATTTTTGTACACCTACCGTTCGCAGGTTAACAAAATATGGCCGGTTATATTGAAGCAAACACCCTCTTTGAGCACTCCCAGTTCGTTGTTTTCGTATACAACTTTTGCATTTTCCAACATGTAATCTTCGCGCCACTAGGAGTGAAAGCATGATTAGTTTTGGGAAATGGCGTGAAAAAGTGTTTACTTCAACAAGAGACCGTTTCGCATTATGACGTTGCGAATTTCCCATTTTATCACCAGCAGATGTTTGAACGATAGCAAAGTGGATAGGTTGTCCTGTTGCATGTCAAAACGTTGAGTTTAATGAAAAACTTTTGTTTAAATATTGATTTCAAAATAATAGACATTTTAAAAAAAGTAAAGTAATGAATAAGAAAGAAAAAGTCATGAAATGTGGAAATGCCAAAAATTTGGTAATGAGTTTAGGAAATCGAGTTTGAAAATGTAATGAAACTTCGTAGAAGTGGACTCAAAATATATTTCTTAACATAATTATTGGCTTCGCATTTGAATTTCGTCTAGGAACATAATTGAAATTTTTAAATTGGGTCCAAGATTCAATAGTGAATGGTTGTGTAAAGTTTGACCGCCGTAGCCGAATGGGTTGGTGCTTGACTACCATTCGGAATCAAGAGAGAACGTAGGTTCGAATTTCGGTGAAAGACGAAAAACAAAGAAAACGTTTTTTCTAATGGCGGTCGCCCCGCGGCAGACAATAGCAAACCTCCCAGTGTATCTTTGCCATGAAAAAGCTCCTCATATAAAAATATCTGCCGTTCGGAGTCGGCTTGAAACTGTAGGTCCCTCCATTTGTGGAACAATATCAAGACGCGCACCACAAATACGAGAAGGAGCTCGGCTAAACATCCAATTATATATAATATATAAATAAAGTTTGACAACTAATTTTGAATGCAATTTGGGAGTAAGAGAAAAAGGGTTTCACGAGTATCCCTTTTCTGGAAAGGTACAAGGTCCGGCACTCGAAGTGTAAGGGGCATGAACTGTCTGTTAGTTGGCTCAATGACAGTCCAGAGTATTATTTACAGGCGCGCGGAAGCATTTTGGCGAGAGAAAACGTGAAAAAAGAAATTCAGTAATGGATTTCAAACGTATAAGTATTTGGCTGGAAAATCACAACCAGCCATTGCTCGTGAGCTCGAGCACCTTAAAGTAAATAAAGTTTTTGTTTACCGCACCATTACTCGTTACAATGATATTGTTGCATCGCGAAACGTCATAGAGGTGGTCATCAAAAGACTGCAACGTCACGTGAAATGGTTCGAAAAGTGAAGAAGCGACTTGAGCGAAATCCCCGACGAAGTGCCAGTCAAATGGCCAAAGAACTGAAAATGTTTGACCGTAGCATCCGCCGCATACTGAAAAATAATCTCAAAGTCAAGTCGTACAAGATCCAAAAGGCGAATGATCTTACACCAAAACAGCAAGACGTCAGACTTAAGAAAGCGAGGGAGTCATCAAGGTAAATGCGAAATATTATCGGAAAAGTATGCTGGAGATTGCTTTGAAGTCGTGGGCAGACACATATTTCGGTGGAAGACCATGGATGTTTCAACAGGACTCGGCACCATCTCACGAAGCTCGAGTGAACCAAGAATGGCTAAAAAACAACGTTTCGAACTTCATAACGTCCACACAATGGCTCTGAAATTCACCCGACGCGAATCCGATGGATTATTCTCTTTGGGTCATTTTGGAGAGCAAGGTCCGAACTAAAAGATTCACCAGTCTCGAGGCACTGAAAAAAGCCATTGTCCAATATACCTGCAAGTCACATTCGGGCAGCTTGCGATTCGTTTCTGGACCGTCTCAAGGCAAAAGGTGGTCATATCGAGCAAAAGTTAACTGATTCTTAAATTTGTATTATTTTCACACATTTTTTACTTTGAATTGAATATAAGTAATTTTTCAAACAAAATTTGTGGCCTTTTTAATTGGTTATACTTCGAGTACCGGATCCTGTAGAAAAAGTTGGAAAAAGGTCGATGTAAAGCAGAGAACAATTTTTTATGTTATTTTATGAATGTTACTTAATTTTTTAAATTTTTAACATAACCATTCCCATGTTATCAAGTGCTTTATACTAGGTTGTCCTATAAGTCTTGCGGTTCGATAAGAAAAACACAATTTTATGGTTTGAAGTACACTTTATTATTTAGTAAAGTCTCCTTGAACTGAACAACAATACACTTTTTCCAACGAGATTCAAATTTATGAATTCCATTCCTGGAGTGAGGATATGGAAGGGCTGCAAAATGCACATCCACAGCCGTTACGACCTCATCTTTTGAAGAAAAACGCTTTCCACACATGCATTTTTTAGAACTGGAAACAGATGGAAGTCGCTAGGGAACAAATTTGGCGGAGGTGAATACTGGATGTGGTGAATAGTGGATGTGGTGAGTAGTGGATGCTCCAACAATTCAAATTTTAATTCATGGATTTTAGCCATTTTCAAAATGCACTTGTGACACGGTGCATTGTCCTAATGGAAAATATTTTTTTTTTTTGCAAACTGGGTATTTTTCACGAACTTTTGCATTCAGCTGGTCTAACAGAATCTTATAATTTATTGATTTGAATACTGGAATTTATTGTCTTACCAGCTTGCCACTAATCAATGCGTTCCAAAGTGAACGCACTTGAGATTTGAACCCAAAGTAAACCTCTTACCACCGCATTCTTGATCCACTCGGTGCTATGGGTGGCTTCAAATATTCGCAGGGGGGCGGTTTGAACACTAAGCACACTATCCGTTACTGTCTTGATGGAATACCGAAAAAATAGCATCTACTTGATACCACCCACTCTGTTAAAATCATTTCATGAGAGGGTCACCCTGTTGGATCTGTACGCACACCATGCCATTGTCCAAACCATAGATTTTAACCCTGGTATCTTCAGTTAAGCTGGATTTTCACGTCTACACCGATTTGTCGATTTATACACTTTCTTGGCTTTCATGTCTACGCCTGGCCGGCTCGATGTACCGAAGTTGTAGCATCACCCCGGTAGCCATATGTTGTACCTCATTCTATGCGCTTCAAAACCTTTGCGCTGCTGATTCAGAAGTCTTAGACCACCTGTATAATACAATTTTTTTATTACAACTCGACTCTGGAGCTACTTAGCAATTGATTTCCTTAGCTCTTTTTTGTGACCTTCCAGTCATATGAGATACTAGTAAACCCGTTATTTTTCCCAACAATTCAATATCCCACCTACTTCTCTTTGGCGGTCCATGGGTAAAAATCAAGGATGATAGATTTACCAGGGTTGACCAATAACTATGGTGAAAAACAAAATTGTGAGGGAAACTTTGACTGGCACGTCACTTGGGAGATTCGGCAGTCGAATTCTGCACAATCATTTCACTCATATTCACTCACTCGTCCAATCAGTCGTTGTTCAGACGGCAACGAAGTAAAATTGTTTATTTTTTTCGTATGTCACTAGCACAATCTTATTTTTTTTGTAAAGATCCTGCTACGTAAGCCCAACGGCCAATTCTGAGAGCTGGCTAACGGTCTGATATTAGCCACACCATGAAAATCTTTTCACCATGGGTAGGACCGTGTCATATGAAGAATATGCCACGCACATTCAAACCAATTCATTCACATTTTCGTCTACCAAATGCGATGCTTCCGCTTTACGCTCATTACTCTTCCTTACAATTGACAAAATTACTTACAGAGTGTTAGTGCAGAAAAAATCGATAGCAACTGAGAAAATATTTCAGTCAAGCACCCTGTGTGGACAACGGAAATCGTATCAACAAAACATACTGGTTAGCCAATATCCGAACCAAAGCAACGAAGGTTGATGTGGTAAATAGTTTTCCCATTACGAGCGCCGCCCTGTGTGAATTTATTGATGACTTCAAAATTAAACAGAAGGGAAGACATTGAATACCAAAAGCGGAAAACTTTAGTGGGTAACGGAAATTAAAATAGGAGCTTGAAACAAATTGTAGTCGGCCAATATTGATGTGAACGACTCTGCAGTGATCGATATCTCGTAAAGTATCGATCAAACAATGTAAAGTTTTTGCTCGTTGTCAAGGTGACATTTCACACTAAAAAAATGCGTTTGCTGCTTATTGTTTGTTCCAGTCAGTTGTGAGTTACAGGGTGTTAACAATGTAAGTCAGCAAAGAGAAAATTCGGCACATTTTACACGTTTTCTTTGAAAAAGGTGAAACGGCCTGCCCGGCCGCTCATATTGTGAATGATGTTTATGGTGCCGATACTGTAATAGCTAATTTCGTACACCTTTGGTGTCGTCGATTCCGTTCAGGCATTTAAAGATGTTAAAAAAGTGTCGATAATGTCAAAAATTTCGATAAAATCACAGAGATCATCGAAGTAGACCGGCATTGTTAGCATCGCCCAGGAGCTAAAGATCGACCATAAAACAGTTTAAATCATTTGCACAAAAATTTTACGCAAAAATAATAGATTTTTCCCCCCAAACTCGTTCGGTCCGGACCGAATTTAGTGCATTTTCTAAAATTCTAAATACGGTATTCTATGGTTTTAAAATCTACTCTACTCCGAACTACGAAGAGCTCTGACCGGAATATTAAAGAAAACCCGAGGTTCAAATCAAAAATTAAAGATAAAAATAAGATTATTCTCCTGTTCCGCAATGATTTTAAGTTAAGGGGACCTGGTGGCCTGGAGCACAGAGAACGTAAATTCATGAATCTTATCATCATCTTTCATTTTTGATTTGATCCGTGGTGCTGTTGCCTGTTCATGGTGTAAATTCATGAATTTACCTTCTCTGTAGAGCATGAAAATTTCACGATTTTTTTTTTTTTTGCCATTAAAAATTAAAAAAGTGATATTTCAGCTTTTCATGTTTATTACTACATCCATTGAGCATAGAAAAATTTGTTACTTTTTTATTATAAAAACAATACTTATTATTATAAAAATGCCGCTGAAGATGCTCCTCTCGAAACATCGGACCCGGACGCCGTAAATGATTTCGAGACTTCTACTCAGCTGAAATACAAAATTCAAGAAAATTCTTAATCAGAAAGAGTGCAGTTATGGTCGGAACTAAAATAAATCGAAAAAATTAAAAATTGACATAAGGGCACGCTTTTGAAAAAAAAATCGTAAAATCGGATTTTTTTTCAAAGTTTTTTAGTGAAAAAATTATTAATTTAATTAATTATTAATTATAAAAAAATGTATGATTCTAGTTCCAACAATAGCCATACATCTTGTGTACAACATATTAAAATTCCAAGTGATTCGGTTGATTTTTTTTTTCATCCCCGCCGTGCCGAAAAAAGTCGTTTCGAGATAAATGAATTTAAAATTTGAGAACCGCTCTCCACCTAGTTAATGGGCTGTAGAAGATATAATATTGGGAATTTCCGCATGAAAATTTCACAGTATATTCTTAAGATACTATATTTTCGAATTATCGCAAAAACCAAAAAAAATAGATTTTTTTTTCTAGACCACCGGGACCCCGTAGTCAATAAGCATCGCGCTTCATAGGTAGGGATAGGATCCGAAAAGCGTAAATTACGCAACGCGAAATGTAAGAATACTTTCTGGAGACCAAATGAAGAATGCATACTCCACTTTGGAACGCACAAACGCCATATATAAAAGCTTCAGCGTCTAAGGGCCCGAGAAATCGGAGCTACGGCGCCTAACAAAAGCAAGCATGACGTAATATTTGGTAATAATAAAATTTATATGACTAGCAAAAGTAAGTCTCGAGTCAAATATTACACCCCAATCTTTACATGTGACAGGGGCGTGCTAGATATGTGATAAGAGGTGTCAATAACAGTGCCACGCTTAGAAAAGGTAATTTGGAAACACTTATTTAAGCTCAGCGTTGGACGATTATTGATACACCAGCTACTGAAATTATCTAAATCGATTTACATCAACTTAGAATCGAGAGAGCTGGTGAGCGCCGAATAAATCTTAACGTCGTCTGCCTAAAGAAGGAATCTTGCTGACGAGAAGCAAGAGCAAATATCATTGATAAACAGACCAAAAACGAAAAAAAGCAGGCTCCGAATACTACCTTGCGGAACCCCAGAGCAACCAACAAAAGGAAGAGACCTAAGATTGGCGACGACAACCGAGCAATGGCGATTGAGCAAGTAAGATGAGCTCCAACATTCAAGAAGGCTAAGTGGAGGTCAATGCAGGCCAATTTTTTAATTAATAATTATATGGGGAAACCCGATCAAAAGCCTTAGAGCAAGAAGTCGGTATAATCGGTGTCAACCTGGCACCCTGATTGGAAGGCAGCGATGCAATCATGCGAGCAGACAGCTAAATTAGGCACTGTTGAGCGACCCGTAAAGAAGCCATTCTGCTCGGAACGCACTATGTTATTGACAGCAAAAAAGTAATTTGTGCTGGATGATGCATTCAAAAAGCTTAGCAGTGGCAGAAAGCTTTGAAATGTGCCTAATATCGTTTTTATTACCGCTCTTGAAAATTAGTGAAATGAAAGACAATTTCCAGGTATCCATAAAAGTACCCGAAGTTAGTGATTTGTTAAAAATTAACAAGAGAGGATATACAGGGTCCGGCACTCGAAGTGTAACCAATTAAAAAGGCCATAAATTTAATTTGGAAAATTACCTTTATTCTATTGAAAGTAAGAAATGTGTGAAAATAATACAAAATTAAGAATTAATTTACTTGTGCTCGATATGACCACCTTTTGCCTTGACTATGGTTTGAGACGGTCCAGCAACGAATCGCAAGCTGCCCGAATGTGACTTGCAGGTATTTTGGCCCACTCGCGTACAATGGCTTTTT
The DNA here is from genome assembly GCA_037575425.1 of Anastrepha fraterculus. NCBI lineage: Eukaryota > Metazoa > Arthropoda > Insecta > Diptera > Tephritidae > Anastrepha > Anastrepha fraterculus. The sequence continues at coordinate 16,922 of JAYXIM010050736.1, read as the reverse complement.
TCAGCGCCTCAAGACGGGTAAATCTTTTAGTGCGGACTTTGCTCTCCAAAATGGCCCAAAGAGAATAATTCATCGTCTGGTGAATTTGAGAGCCATTGTGTGGACGTTATGAAGTTCGAAAGGTTGTTTTTTAGCCATTATTGGTTCACTCAGTCTTCGCGAGACTGTGCCGAGTCCTGTTGAAACGTCCATGGTCTTCCACCGAAATGTTTGTCGGCCCACAGCTTCAATGCAACCTCCAGAATACTTTCCCGATAATATTTAAAATTTACTTTGACGCTAGGCGGGATGAAAATGATTGGAGAGCGCCCATCTGCGGTTACAGCGGCCCAAACCATTACCTGTGGCGGACGCTGCCTCCTGGTGACCAATCGATGACTCAAATTCTTGTATGAACGGTCGGTCAAATAAACCCTATCCTTTTGGGGAGTTAACGAATTGCTCAATTTGAAAATTTTTCTCGTCAGAAAACACAATCTTCGGAAATTGACCGCTTTCGGCCAAGCGAAGCAACTCCTTCGCTCTCTCAAGTCTCACTTGTTGCTGCTTTGATGTGAGATCATGCGCCTTTGGATCTTGACTTTGACTTTGACTTGGCTTTGATATCATTTTTCAGTATGCGGTGGATGGTACGGTCCGATATTTGCACTTCTTTCGCCATTTGATAGGCACTTCGTCGGGGTTTCGCTCAAGTTGCTTCTTCACTTTTTGAACCATTTCAATTGACGTTGCAGTGTTTTGATGACCACCTCCATGACATTTCCCGATGCTACCAGTATCGTGACGAGTAATGGTGCGATAAACAAAAACTTTATTTACTTTAAGGTGCTCGAGCGCATGAACAATCGCTGGTTGTGATTTTCCAGCCAAATATAAAGCATTCTCACTTTTACGTTTGAAATCCATTACTGATTTTCTTTTTTCGCGTTTACTCCCGGCAAAATGCTTCCGCGCGCTTGAAACAATACTCTAAACTGTCATTTAGCCAACTAACAGACAGCTGATGCCCGTCAATCAGCTACGCGAGCGGTCTGAAGTTGGTTACACTTCGAATGCCGGACCCTGTAAAAACATCTTCTTTCCATTTTGCGCTTCGTTATGAAACTCCTCATATATTTATTTTAAACTAGAAAGTACAAATTTCGCACGCAAAGTGAATTAATTAAACGTAATTTGTTTGGTATTTATTGGTTCGTTAAAGCATTTTTTATTTTATTTAATAATAATTATTTTTGCATTAAGGGATTCAAAGAGTGTTTAAAAATAAAATAACAACAATTCACTCGTAAAATATATCAATTATTTTTAAATTTTAGAAATACATAAGAGGCCCTTTTCTGCCTTATTTCCTATAAAGTGGTTAACCTTTTTGGCATAAAAATTTTATAACTTCGCATAAAATAGATACACAAATAACTCGTAATACAGCACATTTGAAAGGCAAAAGTTGTATATATGTATGTATTGTATACGTGTGTATGTATTTATTAAATAATGTGGTCATATTTGGAGATAGCATACAGTTACATTCGTTTATTTCGACTCTCTACTTTTAGCTCTGCTTTAAGAAAAATCATCACAAGTCCATTGAGGATATTTCAAGTTTAATATTTAAAATTTTGAAAACACATCTACAAATGTATGTATGTATGCACTGGTGTATGTATGCGTACTGCCGTACTATATGCAATATTGCAGCTGTATGAGCCACCATTAGAATGCTAGACCACCGGACGCTTTCGTAGCCTCAACACATTGACTAAGTTAATTATTGTCTGAGAAACTCAATTATATATAAAGCGAGTAGGCCTTTTTAATTATTTTTGAAATTTTTTTCGTATTTTATTTAAGTTTTTTTTCTAATATATACTAACAACGTAATCAAGTAAAAAAAAAATACATACATATAGTTGCAAAATGCTTTAAAAATCTTAAAAAAAATGTGTCTTGGTAAATGTTTTTCGTTAATTAGTTATTGTAAGTATTTTCTAATCTTTGATGCATTTTTTTGGTTTTCTTAAGAACTTAAATGTTAATCAAAAGCAAACTGAACTTTATGGAAATAGTATACGAAGAATATAATTAAAGCTAAAAACTAATAAATAAGAAATCTATTCGCATATCCATATTAAATATGGCTACAGTTGCGCTGCACGACGAGAACTCCGCAACTACCTTTCCAAAGGCTTTCTTCATTGACTGACTGACTGACTATGTGCCGCAAACAGCATTGGAAATCTGAAAAGAAAAATTTTGATATATAAATGTTTGCAATAAATGCATATGTTGTAGCTGTTGTGGAATTAGCTGTAAATAGAGAACGAATTTTGAATGTAATTCTAGGCCAATTATCATAAATTTGCGAAGCTTTTAAATTTAACCCATTGAGTGTCGATTTTAATTTCAGTAAATACATTCAAAAGAAAAAAATAATTAAAAAATAATAATAATTATAATAATAATAAAAAAAATAAATAAAAAGTAATAATAATAATAAAAAAAAATGTTTGTCACCCAGAAAAAGTTAACTTAGCTATAATTTATGACATAATTTCTATCCTTAATTTTGTAAGAATTACTTTATGCATTAAACATAATAGCAAAAATTTTAGAATTTACAACTAATTACCACAATGACAAATGATTAATGAAAATTCCATATACAGGATCATCGAGAAAGTCGTGCCAGATACAAAAAATCTTAAGGTTACTTAGGTATTTCTGCTTAATTTGGTCATAAAAAACGGGCACGAAAAATATTGGTCGGGCGAAAGTTTTCAAAACATTTTTTACTTTATTATCTTCTTTATTAAGAGGTGAGGCGTAGTCAGAGGCCCAAAAAATTAATAATTTTCAATAATTTTTTTTTTTGCTAGTCATTTGCTTTATTTTACAAAAATAAAAACATAGCATTAACACATCATGTTTTGACTTGACTTTAGCAAAATTTCAAAAAAAAAAAAATTAATAATTGTAAAAGTTGTCGCTGTTTGTGTGGAGTCCGTATCTCCAGAAGTCCCTTGCGGTAATAATCACAAGTCCTTGGCGATTCATCTAAAATCCAACGGACAAGAGAAATTAGTTTTATTAATAGATAATCTTGTGCCTCGTCGAAGCTTTTTTTTCAAAATTAACAATATGGCGGCCTCAGGAAATATTTTTCAGATTTTCGAGAAAAAAACCGAAATTTTTGAAAAAAATCCTACCAAGCGGTTTTTAAGTTACAGTGATCACCAATTCGAAAAATATGGTTTTGAGAAAAACGCGTCTAAAGTCGGCAACGTAACTATACCTCTCCCAGCCCTCGAACGCAAAGAATAGAGTCGTCACGGTTAACGATCTATAATATAAGAAATACTTAAATTTACGTTCTAAAAATTTTTTGTCATATTCTTAAAGGATTATATCATCATTTTAAGAAACAATTTTTTTTTTTCGAAATTGTACAGGTATATGTCCCCTTAAAGTTTTGCTATCGATTACCGGAGCGCCCAAGCGCCCTTTGTTAATTGTTGAATAACTCGAAAAGTATTTGTCGGATTCACTTCAAATTTTCACACAATATTTTTAACATATTATACTTTAAGAAAATGTAAAACAAAAATTTGAAAATTCTAACTCCCCTAACCCCTTAATCGTACTATGTTAAACAATCAAACTCATATCTATTCTTTTTGATTTTAGTTTTGACTCCACTCATTGGACATCGGTTTTTGTTACGGTAACTGCTGCCAATTTGATTTGAGAAAAAGCTGCTCATTTTTAATTTCTTTTTTCAACCTTAGCAATTGCCCAATAGTTTCTAATGGGTCACAATTGTGTGCAGTTTGGTGGGCTGTGGTCCCTTTGAACAATATTTGCCGTGATTTTCATACCAGTTCATGGCAAGACGGCTAAGACGACACGATACCAAAGCGGACCAGTACAGAACTGAGTCTGTATGTTGTTTTATGAATAGCAGCAAACGTTTTTGCAAATACTCCATCAAATACATCCCTTGATTTTTAGTGCCAGTGGTAATGAATGTTTTGCTTTTCGCACCACACTGACAGATGACTTGCCAAACCAAATATTTTTTAGGGAACTTCTCCAATATTTTTAGCTTAAAGACACCTGGAACTTCTCTTCTCTTCATTGCAGTATCTAACTCAGCGCTCTGGATCTGCTTAAAGTCCGCTTTGACGTATGTTTCATCGTCCCTAAACACACAGCCATACTTATGGACATAATTTTCACGCACGTGCTTTATCATTCTTATTTGGTTTATCGTTTCGATTTAGTGCTAAAATCTTTTTATATGATAGTAAACCTTCAATTTTGGACCTAAGCTCTCGACATATGGACCTGTTTTGTGGCATCTCGAAGTGAAAGGTCAGCTTTTTCGAAATAATGGCATCGTTCTTTAGCTTTTGCTTCCGAAGAAAATCCTTTTTTTCTTCCACTTCCAGGTCTTCGAAAAAGAGATATTCTAATATTGCAACCAAAGTGAAATTTAATGACATTTTTCCAGAGAATTTGGTTGATTCTGTAAATCCTTTTGCTGACATTTTCAAATCCAATTACGTCATGGACTCGGAAAACACCAACTATGATTTTTGTGTTGATGCACCCAAAACCTTAGACTTTATCGTTATGGCATTCAATGGGTATCTTCTTTGCTTACTTAATAACCGTAGTTATTCACTTTGTTTACCATTAAGCTCTATCCTCAATATTTCACTATCTACTGGCGTTTTCAATGACCGTTGGAAGCTGGCGTCCCTCACTCCAATCTTCAAAACTAGTAATAAGAATAAAGTAACAAATTAAAGACCTATTTCTAAGTTATCGACCTGTTCGAAACTTTTTGAAAAAGTGGTTAACGGCAAGCTAGCATTTGCTACCAAAGGATGGTAATGGTTGTATGGGTTAGGCTAAGGCCTTTATGCACTGCGACCAGATTGATCTATTGTGCGCCCCTAATAACTTAATTATCATTATTTAGTATACCGAGGAATCGAACCAGCACCTTAGGAGGGAGTAGTTATAGGTCTTCCTCCTCTAGTAGGTACGAGCCCAGAATTCTGTATCTCCTGTGGCCTAATGCCTCACAGTTGGTGATTAAGTATTCCCGATGAATAAGAACCTGCATGATCTTGTACTAGATAATCCTATTGTGTTAAAGTATTTCTTACAGGAAAAGTGACCTGTAAGTGCTTCACAGAGGAATTTGAGGCCCATTTTATTTAGGGTTTGAGCAGATTTTGCTCTGTTAGCATTGAAGTTCAAAAACTTTTTGGAGTGTTCCCTGATTTTTGTTTGGATTTATTTTTTGGTTTATTGTTTTATATTATTTTTGTTACAGCCGAAAAATGGGGTTGGTTCAATAAATAGCCCAATAGCATAAAAGCCCGCCTTTTCGTTTTCTTCGTGACCCTCATCTCCTGGTACCCAACTCAGTGATACCTGATTATCAGTGGACAGTTTTTTGAGTGCATTGTTACACTATATTAGGACTGTTGACTTGAATGTGAAGTTATTCAAGGCTTTGAGAACCGATTGGCTGTCCGAAAGTATTTCAATTTTTACTTTCTCGAACCCTCTTTTGGATATGATTTCCACTGTTTGCATTATGGCGAAGAGCTCCGCATGGAAAACCGTGGTATATGTACTTAGTGTTAGGGATTTGTGTGCTCTAGGCCCCACTATTCCTGCTCCTACTCCTTGGAGCGTTATCCATTTATCCATGTTGGGTTGGTGTTCTACTCTTCCCTAGACGGAAAGAAAACCTTGTATCTCTTTATAAAATTGAGTACGGGTTCCGTTTGGTCATTCGCCTGGATTATGCAAAGGTTTAACTCATCCTTGTCATCACGGGTTTGTTGGCGGATGATCTTCCGTACAAATTTCGTTGTTTTTTCTTGAGTTTTGTGGCTCTGAGTTTAAGAGTAGGTCTCACGTTGACACCACATACACCAATTTTCTGAGGGCATTTGAAACGGTCTCGTCCGAAATTCTCCTTTGGAAACTTGAAAATCTAGGCTTCCAATCGGCTTTTCTTTCATGGCTGAAATCAGGCCTGCCAAATAGAATATCTTTTTTTGAAATTGGGAATACCAGATCCCATGCATTTGTGTCATCTTCTGGAGTACCAGAAGGTAGCCTTATTGGTCCTGTCTTGTGTATACTTTTCATTAATGCCGTTGATCGTGGTTTCAAACATTCCCAAAAATTTACTCTTATGCAGAGGATTTGAAATTTTTTAGGTCTCCATTATCTGGAATCCGATATACTTCTCACATTATTATTATTATTTTTTTTTTACTTTGATAGTCCCTTGCCATCCTACAGTGCTAGGTGTATAATTATCAATGATTTGTCACTTGAGATCCGACGATAGAATACCTGGGACCATTGACTGTTCAGATCTACTCGGCCAATTAAGTTTCAATATTCCTAATAGAGTACTTCGCTCTTATACTCCATTTTATGTTTAAGTTCTCAGATCTAATTAGCTTAATTTCGCCCCTCTTACAAGGGGAATTGAAGAGCTCATTCGGCTTCCTAGAAGATTTGATCTTAATTTTGCTATGCCAAGGCCTCTATTTAAGTCACTTATTGAGTTTTATTATTTTTCAAATTTACTCTCTTTTAGTTCTTAAGTTTTTTTTATGTAGCCCTGTAAATCTAGTCCTTGACTTAAATAACGCTAATCGTCCCTAGGACGGCCGCCGTAGCCGAATGGGTTGGTGCGTGACTACCATTCGGAATTCACAGAGAGAACTTTGGTTCGAATCTCGGTGAAACACCAAAATTAAGAAAAACATTTTTCCAATAGCAGTCGCCCCTCGGCAGGCAATGGCAAAGCTCCGAGTGTATTTCTGCCATAAAAAAGCTCCTCATAAAAATATCTGCCGTTCGGAGTCGGCTTGAAACTGTAGGTCCCTCCATTTGTGGAACAACATCAAGACGCACACCACAAATAGGAGGAGGAGCTGGGCCGAACACCCAAAAAGGGTGTACGCGCCAATTATATATATATATATAATCGTCCCTAGGAACCTAAACTGTGAAGACTAGTAGAATATGTTAGGCAGGACGGGCTCATATTTCATTAAGTGTTCTTTCAATGGTCACATGGTCCCATTATGACCTCTGAGAAAAAATGTATCTAATTTATTGCTGATTGCTTTGATTATTAATTTTGCGCCACCTTGTAGTTTATAAAATAATTTGCAGAAAAAATCATAAATTCAAAACTTTCTCAAGTAGCCATTTTTGACGGTCAGAGCTTGATTCAAAGTTTATTGATGATTTTTATTAATAGACAAACTCTTTAACTAACCACACAAAAAAATCAGAGCCTTTAACTAACATTTCCAACAAAGTTGACGTACAGCCAAGGCGAATCTATTAAAGGTGGTGTTGGTAAATCAGCTGAGTTGTGTTTTTTCTTTCGCCGTGTCCATGAGGCTGTCAGCTCAGAATGAAACAAGGCGAATTCATTATTTGTTTTCTAGTTTCTCTTTGACAATCAAACGTGCAGAACATTGTTGTTGGTCTAGTGCCACCACCTTTATTGAATGCGCCTTGTGTACAACAAAGCGAAAACATTTTTTTAAATAATCTTTAAAATCGAATATCTCGAAAACGGTTCACTTTTGAACATCAAGTCATGTAACCAAATTAATCAGAAATGACCTAAATAATAATATCCTTAATTATCTAGCACCACTTTCCCAGTAAACCTGTTCGTATGCACGTCTCTGGCAACACACCACGCGTTAAAGTCCGTTTACCGTCTCTCATCCCTTACCCACCTTCACTTTATTTCGTCTTTTTCGCGCAATTCATTAGTTATATCTGAAGAGCGGATTTGTGTAAATGCGTCTTGTGCCCTTTGGCGACAAATTGCTGAGCAGCACAACACTTCGCAATTTAATATCACCCTGTATATACACCGTATCCACTATATCCGGCTTGATGCGATACTTGAACTCAGTTATGAGTTTGTCATTCAAATACACCTCGAATGCGTTTTCCGCGCACACAATGGCCAAGCGAAACGTCTTGCCCGGCCGAAAGTCTGTGTCCAATTCGGAGCGCTCCTCCTCCGCCCAAGCGCCATTGAACCAAGCATTTCGACACACAATCGCTTTGCCGATTGCGCCACTCTGTTTCGAAAAGCGCGGATTAAAATGAAATGCGATAATCGGATGCGGCCAATAGTGTTGACCCTTTTGCAGATTGATGTAGAACGATTGTGGCAACAATTTGACGCGTCCCACAATTTGAAGGCAACGCCCCACTTTCAATGAATTAGTCGGCAAGAGGCCGTAGTAGGGTAGTGGTATACCACATGCGACATTTTTCATTAGCGCAATCGTACTTTTTATGCCAAGTGGCGCCCAATCCAAATTCGAGCCATCCACTTCGTCGTAGGGTATCAATGCGGACTTATCGCCACCATTGGGGTGCTCATCGAAAATGTCTAAAGCCACACATATCTCTTTGGGATCTACGCCTGGTAAATGCTCCGGATAGCATTCCACATCGGCGCGTTCCATGTTCACATCCTCCAGATCGCCCTTCACCTCGACTGTCGACACCGAAGTGTAGGGTAAGCGATGCGCGTATTTGGCAAAATGTATACCATTCACGGAGATCAGATAATCGCTGTCTGTTATGAAAATCTGCATGGCGAAACGGCTTCCACGATGCAGTGAGAATGGCAGTGCTGACGAGACCTCCTCCCTGCCCCATACGCCTTTCACTTTGGTGTTGCGTACAATGTAGTTTTGCGGCAGGCGTGGATTGATATGGAGCGCAACATCTCGTGTTGCATTCTCGATAACGAAATTGATCGAAAATCTGGAAAATAATACGAATTGAATAATGAACGGCAGGAATTAACAGAAGAGAATGGAAGTGTATGTGTACGTATGTACTTACCGCTCACAATTGAGCAAAATTTTACCGGTAATGGTGAAGCTGATGCCTTCCTTCAAAGTGCCGATCTTCTCATTTTGATATACGGGCAACGGCTCCACGTAGTCGTAGAATGAACTCTGAAATTGGAAGAATGGAATTAAATTAAAATGCATGTAACTCTATCGCAGTTATAAATATGGCTCAAATGATATTTTCTGAAGGGTTTAAAGCTGACTTGGAATGCCAACGTACATTTCGATAATTTACAATCACGCGAAACATGGCGACCAACGCGGGAGTTGAAGAAATTTAATTTTTGTATTTGTAAATATTTTCAAATAAAAATATTTTTGATGACATATTCACACACATACACAGGCTAGTGAAAATTTGTAGAAATTACGGAATTTTAATATCGTAATAAAATACAGAATGATTTTAAATTCAGAAAAAAAATTATTGAAAATAAAAAAATAAAATAAAGAAAAATAATAAAAATAAAAATAAATAAAATAAGTACAACAAATAGTTAAAATATTTATTTTTTTTTTTGTTAAAAAACTTAGTTAAAAAATTATAAAAAACAGCAAAAATTTTAAGCAATTAACAAAAATTTCAGAGCTCTTGAAAATAATATTTTTTTTTCCTGAAAAATTTGTTAAAATATTTGCACATTATTTTGCTATCAAATTTCGTTCAAAAATTTATAAAAAATAACATAAAATTTTAAGCAATTTGGAAAAATTTAGGAGCTCTTTAAAATAAAATTTTTTCGGCTATAAAAATGTGTTAAAAAATATTATGAAATTTGTTTTTGCTAAAAAAGTTTGTTAAAAAATGTATAAAAAATGACATAAAAATTTTAAGCAATTAGAAAAAACTTAGGAGTTCTTTAAAATAAATATTTTTTTCGGCTAAAACAATTGGTTAAAAAATGTATGAAATTTTGTTTGACTTTAACTTTGTTAAAGTTACTTCAAACATTTATAAAACATAAAACAAAAATTTTAAACCCTTAGCGAAGATCAAGATGATCTTTAAAATTAAAATTTTTTTTTTCAAAAAAATATAGTTCAAATTTAAAAAAATGTTCAAGAATTAGCAAACATTTGGGAGCTCTTTAAATTAAAGAAAAATGTTTGCTAAATAAAATAAGTTAAAAAATGTTTCAATGCTTTTTGTTTTGATACAAAAGTTAGTTCAAAAATGTATAAAAAGTAAAACAAAAATTTTAAGAAATTAGCGTAAATTTAGTAGTTCTTTAAAGTAAAAAACTAATTTTTTGGTCCTAAAACTATTTGTTAAAAAATGTATAAAGTTTATTTTGCTCAAAAAGTTAATTGAAAAATTTATAAAAAATAAAACAAACATTTTAAGCAAATAGAGAATAGGAGAAGAACTCTTTAAAATTACAATAAATAAAAATTGGAAAAAAATAGTTAAAAAATATTAGATTTATTAAAGAATTACAATGTTAAATTTCGCTAAAAAAATTAGTTTGAAAATTTATATGAATAAAACAAAATTTAAGCTCTTAGCAAACAGCTAAAAAAAAAATTCGTTCAAAAATTTATAAACTTTTTGTTTGCTAAAAATGTCAGTTCAAAATTAAAAAAAAAAAAAAACAAAATTGTAAGCAATTTATTAGCAAAAATTTATAAGTCGTTTAAAATTAAAAATTTTGTTCTATCTAAAAAAAATTAGTTAAAAAAATTTATAAGTTTGGTTTGTTTTAGATAAAAAGGTTACCTAAAATCGTATAAAATAAAACAAAATTTAAGCAAAGCAAAATTTAGTCTTTAAAGTCAAAATATTATTTTTAGCCCAAAAAATTTATAATTTTTGTTTAGCTAAACAGTTAGTTCAAAAATTTAGAAAAATAGCAAACATCTTAAGCAATTAGCAAAATTTGCATTTTTATAAATTAAAAAAACATTGTTTAAGTTAGTACAAAACTTTTTAAAAAATAAGGCAAAAACTGCAAGCATTAGCAAAAATTTAGAAGCTCTTTAAAATTAAAAAAAAATTTGTTTTGCAAAAATATTAGTTAAAAAATTTATAATTTGTTTTCTTTTGCTGAAAAAAGTTAGTTAAAAAATTTGTAAAAAATAAAACAATAAGTTTAAGCACTTAGTAAATATTAAAGAACTATTTAAAATAAAAATAAAAAAATTTGATAAAAAATTATTATATTTTTTTTTTTTGCATAACAAAGTTAGTTCAAAAATGTATACAAAGTAAAACAAAAATTTTAAGTTCTCTAGGAGCTCTTTAAAATTAAAAAAAAGTCCAAATTTGTTAAAAATTAAAATTTTATTTTTTGTTAAAAAAAAGTTAATACAAAAATTTACAAAACATAAAACAAAAAAATTAAGCAATTACCAAAAATTTTCAAGCTCTTTAAAACTAACAATTCTTTTTGCTCAGAAGTTAGTTACATAATTTATTGTAAAACCCTTAAGGTCGCCTATTGATGGAATGTATGTTAATGTAAGTGTAGGCATAGTATAAGATACACCCAATAATGTAAACGTAGAGTAATGCTAAGAAGAGATGTAGTATTAAGTAAAATAAGGCAACCCTAAATGACAAATGGAAGAAAGAATAAAATGGAAGGCACTTCCGCTTGGATCGTAAAAATAGCCAGTCGTTTTATTTCTATCAGAATTTAATCGTGAGCCATCCGGCTTTAAAATATCTGGAAATACCCTCAATTCACAACTCAGGTGTGGGGTTGTGCAAACGCAACCCAATAAACTACACATTTTAAAGATAACTTTAATATTTTGCGAGATAATGGCAAATATTCGCCAAGAACTAACTAACGTGCTGACTGAGGCTGGTGTGGAATTTCCAACTACAGCAACGACAACCCAAGTGCGCCGATTGCTGCGGGATGTGGTAGGAGCCACTCGGAGCACGGAAATTTCAAGAAATGACGATAATTTAAATTCTGCCGCTACTGCTGGTACTGCCGCTGTTGATGCCACTGCTACTGCCGACGTTTTCACCTCTGCTGACGACACTGCCGGTACTGACACTAATGCTGCTACTAGTGCTACTGCCGCTACTAATGCTACTGCCGCTATTGATACTACTGCCGCTATTGATATTATTGCCGCTTCTGATGTTTTTGACTCTGCCGCTACTGATGTACGTGCCGCTGCTGACGTACGTGCCGCTGCTGACGCTACCAATATTAGAAACTGTGGACGGACTAGTATGTTTATTGGTCTAGATGAAGAGATCGCAGCTTTGCAAAAGCGGGTAGAAATTCCCAAGCTGGCCAAACAAATCGAAGAACTCGAAGGCCGTCCGAAAAATCAGAGTATACGGCGTCTGGAATTTGGGGACCTTGAACATGCCATCCCCAAATTCAGTGGAGATGATGTCACTTTAACGGTGAACCAATTCCTAAAAGATTTTGAGGATCTAATGGAATCGACTGGAGCTGACGACCGATTTAAACTGCTTGCACTTCGTCGTTAAAGAATTCTACATTAACTCTGCATTTAATGTTACCAGATGTGCTACATTTTCAGGTCAACCGGTGGAAAACTCTTTGAGTTGTCATGCCCGCCATTTTGAAAACTGTGGTTTCGTGAAAAACGCAAAAGAAGATAAAGAATGCATTCTTGCACTCAGCGCTCTACTGTGGCGCTACAGTTCCACATATTCGCAGTCATACAATTATTCAGAAAATAAAAACATAACAGCCAACAACCTCACTAACTTTCTTCACATCGAATATTATTTTTTTAATTTTCAAAAGTAAATGTGATTGCTTTGAGCAAAAATTGCGCCTCATTGAGTTCAGAGTACTGGAAATGGGAATTGGAAATTTTTAAAAACCTTAAAACATAGGGTACCTCAGCTGGCTTTGCACAAAAGATCTCTTTTGGTAGCAGTGCGCAGCAGCCTAATGATAATAAAAATAATAATTGGAATTGGGTTTATCCCCAGGTGTTACACTCGTAGCCAAAAATGTCTCCAACTCGCGTACGACGTTAGCTGAGGTTAGGTAATTGAAAGCGCCTGGCAATTCCAAATATTTCGTCAACTCACAAAAATTTCAGTCTGACCCCGTGTATGCCCAAAATGGAGCGTCAATTGCCTTGCGTGTTTGCTTAGTACAGAGTTTTGCCTATTGAAAATTTTATTTAACATTTCATGTACTCCCATTTTTATGAGCTTCGCGGTTTGTGGTCTGGCTGATGATATAATAAATACTGGCCTACATACAAACGCATATATTTTTATGCGCGTGCATATGTATTTATGTAAATACATTCATAACAGTAGTAATTGGCAAATATTAAAGTGTGTCTGTGATATCCCAAGTGTACTCATTAATTTTAACTAATTTTATTAGCGCACTAATTTATACTAATTGACATTTTGGCTAATGGGCAACAAGTCGAAACAAATACTGGTACGTAAAGGTGTGTGTGTGGGTGTGTCGGTGTTTGTGGGAAAAGCGGCTTGAAAACTCTATTGTATGTAAGTGTATATATGATACGACGAATGAAATAAACAATGGCTTGGAAAAAGTTAGTCAGGAGCAATTAAAGTCGTACTTCAATATTAAATATTGAAAGGCTTTCTTATATAAACGAGATATAAAAATTTAAAATGAGAAGATGATGCCTGACTACACATATAGGTACATACTGTGGAAATGTTTGAAGAATTTTTTATTTCACATAATAAAGGGTTTTCCAATAAGAGGTGTTATTCCCGTAAAATATCAATGGTTTCGTTGCTTGCGTGGCACGTAGCGCCATCTTGTTGAAAATAAACGTTGTTCAGATCAATACCATCCAATGCCGGCCATAAAAAATCGTTAATTATCTCTCGATAGCGCAATCCATTCACCGTAACTGTTGCTCAGCATCATTTTCGAAAAAGTAATGGTCCACCGGACCATAAACCCCACCAAACAGCCACACGTTGAGGATAGAGAGGCTTTTCAACAATAACTCTTGGATTTTCTGTGCCCCAGATCCGACAATTTTGCTTGTTGACGAAGCCACCGAGGTGGAAATGGGCCTCATCACTCAAGATGATTTTTCGGTGGAATTCCGTATCTTTTTCATGCATTTCAACGACCCAATCAGCAAAGACACGACATTGTTAATGATCGGCCGGCTTGAGTTCTTGTGTTAACTGGACTTTATAAGCCTGAAGACCCAAATCTTTATGCAAAATACGGTGTAATGACGTTTGTGGAATGCCTAATTCCATAGAACGACGAGGAATGGACAAACCTGGGTTTTCTTCAACACTTTCGGCTACAACAGCAAGATTTTCGGCTGTTCTTGAGCGACGTGCACGGGTTTAATTCTTCACATCACTAACTTGTGCCAACAGCTCGAATTTTTCACCAATTTCTGTATTCCGGTTCGACAAGGTGCTTCACGATTACCCAAAAATGTTCGAGTTTTACGAACCGTGTCTGCCAAATTTTCACCATTTTTATAGTGAATTTTAATAATTTTAGTGCGTTGTTTAAGCGTGTATCGTTCCATTTTTATTAATGGTGTAGTTTCTACTTGTCAAATATCAAAAAATGACAGCTTCAAAAGTTATATCTACCGAAGTGCGGGTTATTCAAAATAACACCTATTATTGGAAAACCCTTTATTTTAGGTGATCAATTTAGAGGTATTGGATTTCAAATTGAAATAAGTCAATGAAAATTCAATTTGATTGTCCACTCTTTAAGCCTCTTCTATTCGCCACTTCTCTGCTTGCTATTTCTCTGCTCGACTAACTTGACGAAAAATTTGCATGTGAAAGCAACAGCAAAGTTATCGAGCAAGATTCGCCGCTAGCGAGTATGTCGATACCTAATAAAACTGGTATAACTCATTATTTTACAAACAAATGTAATTTAAGGCAGCTTTATTCTCGCGTTGCCAAGATGTATTCAAAGTTGCTTCATCTATTCGGCACTCGCTAAAAGGCCCTTTATTATATTTCAGTAGAACGATTCATGACATTTATTTTTAAAGATCCCTTTCAAATGTTGGCCGCAACTGCGCCGTAGTTCGGCCATCCGAAAACACCAATTTTGAATGACTCGCTGGAGGACTTCGGTCGGTATCTCGTGAGTAACTTTAGCAATATAGGCTTCCAGTGCCACAATCGAAGCTGGTTTATCCACAAAGCATTTAGACTTTAAAAATCACCCAAAAAAAAGGCCAAGACGAGAGATAAATTCCTCACCAAAACGTCGACACAGTAAATCCATTGTTTCATATGCTGTAGGGTAAGTTGCGCCATCTTGTTGCAACCAAATGTTGTGAAGATCACGGGCTACAATTTCCGGCATCAAAAAGTCGTTTATCATGGCGCAATAGCGTCGCCATTCACTGTTATTGTACATTGGAGCCTGCCTCATCTTTGAAGAAATATGGATTGTTGTAATTGTAGCAGTAACTTTGCCCTGTCAGTGTAGTGTAAATCCCCGGTCTTCTTCGTCTAGCTCACCTAACGGTAGGCCCAGGAAACTTGGTGTTTCGACAGGTTGGGAACGGGAGAGAGGGGTGTTGTTTGATGGGACGTGTGAAAAGGTGGTTCGTGCCGTGCGGGGTGCCTTCACATGCCTTCACATGCCGGACATATGTTTAGTATGTCGAGGTCAATTCTGCATAGATAGGAGTTTAACCTGCTACAGTATCTAGAATGTAATTGTGCCAAGGTTACGCGGGGCTCTCGGGGAAGTTGGAGCTCATCGTCTGCAATGGGTTGTGGTTGGACTCCGAAGACTGCATTCGGGGGTCGGGAGCTTAAGAAGGTGGTAAGAGTCTCCCCATAAATGTCGTTGATTGTCTGCCTGTATACTGTCCGATCCAGTAGTTGTCGGTCTGTTTTGCCCTGAATCTCCTCCGCGTAGTTGAGGAGGTGTCTCCTAACGTGCCTGAGAGGTGACTCAGGCTCAAGCAGGTGTCTGCATGGCTGGGACCTGCGCGAACACCCAAACATGAATTACTTGCTGAGCATGGGTATGATTCCTCCAGCCCATAGGCCGCACCAAACGGTTATTTTCGATGGATGTAATCGCTGTTCTTGAATGGCTTCGGACTTTGGGTTGCTCTTCAGCCCAAATACGACACTTTAGCTTATTGACGTAGCCATTAAACCAAAATCTAGCCTTATCGCCGAACAAAATTCTAGTCCCAAAATGTGGATCGTCGGCGAGTTTTTCAAACGCCAAACCACTGAAATTATAACGCTTTGAAAGATGGGTCGGCTTCAAATCTTGAACTAGGTGTATTTTATACGCTCTCAAATCAAGATCATTGCGTAAAACCGTCCAAGTACTGCCATAAGATAGACCAAGTTGTTGAGATCAGCGCTGAATCGATTTTTCCGAGTCTTCGGCAAAACTCTCATTTACAGCCACAATATTCTCTTCACTTCGGACTGTACGTGGTCCAGTCGGCGATATAATGTAAAATTATATTCAATTTTGCCGATGATTTGCCGAATTGTGCGTTCGGTAGGACGGTTATGTACAGCTTAAGTTGGTTTGATCGTGCGATGAACACTTTTCACAGAGCGTCTATTTTCGTTCCGCAATCGTACGATTTGTAAACATTGTTGAGGCGTGTAAGTCTTTCCATGATGAATTGTCAATGAATACTAAAAACAAATTATGTGTTTAGTTTGACAGTAGTCACGCGTGATTTGTCGAAAAAACCCCAATGGAAAAAGTACCTCCAATCACCCTTCATAACACACTGAATTCCATGCTAATTTTTTTACTTGTTTCTTCAAAATTCAGCATGAAAACTGTCCAAAAAGGACCAGTTCCGAATGCATTCTAAAGCTGCGCGGTGGGTGGCAATTCTACCTTCTTAAAAAATCGCCTTGTAAATGCAGGGAATGGTGGGAAAGTGAGAGAACCCATGTTGTGCTACTAAGACTAATTCGTGTGAGCTCTGAATTACATTTATTTCGCTTTCAATGTGCAAATTCGCTGCGTTAGTATTTCAAATAAAAAATAA